>ML796516.1:55688-94251 GCA_009831015.1 Picea engelmannii | reverse complement strand
AAGAAGGTTCTATGTCATTAAAAAATGGGTTTGTACCTAGGTCATATGAATCATGGTCCTAAGATGATGCAAAAATGCAAATCGGGGTGAAAACCTACCCTATATGCTAGTGATGGTAAATACCTATCAGAGGCACGAACGGGATGAAGAGTGTTGGAAATCCATGAAACCTTGGACAAAACCACTTCAAACCAGGGCTTATACTGCTCGATAGTTCATATGGTTTCAAAAAATGTGAAAGATAGGGTAAAAACTATAGAAAGTGGATGAAATTTTTTTACAAATGGTAAAAAACAATAAATTTACCATATCATTTGAGTTTTTCACCCACATAGTGCATTTTAGCCCATTTTACCCACGATATTCCATCAACGATTCTGGGAGCTATGATCGACGAAATTGGAAATCGTCATGAAAAAGTTAGTGCCCACCCTATCCTCTTCCATTTCAATGGTTTAATTTTTAGTTTCAGTGCCCAATTTTTGAGTATTAAAGGCTGTAAATTAGAAACTAGGGTGTACACAAGTTGTAGTTCATTTGGTCGCATACAAAAACTCATGTACATGGGCAAGGAAAATCCTACCCGCATATATGAATCCCTATACATGACTTTCATAAGGGTAGCCCACATATAACTCAGTGAGCAAGTTTTTTGACAAAATTAACTCAAAATTTGGTGTTTCCTTTGTAGGATGGTGATTGAATGGAGAGAAATGGAGCATAAGGAGGTTGATACTGTAGTAGAAAGAAATGTTAGGGACCAACAATATTTTCAAATATGTGGTATCTATAAATTTTGGGCCATAAAAGGGATGAGGTACCAAGTGAGGTTGCTCCAAACAATGATAACTATTGAGATCTAGAGGTTGAGGCATTCAATCTCTATGAGAAACCATTGATAATTGAAGTGGATGATATTTACTTCATTAAAAGGTTGTCTCTCCGAGGTGAGGTGGTGAATCTCAAAGCCCAAGGGGTTGGGGGTGGGAGGAATATGGAGGAGTACATTGCCACCTACTGTATTGCAGGCACAAAGAAAGTGGGGAGCCAATTCCCTATTAGGTTGATTGAGAACCTGAGTCTGAATATCATCGTCCTAGTACTCACACAGATATCAAGATCAACCTCATTGCATCAGGAATCGAGACTACTCATGTTCTATGCCATGGAGTGTTTGAAACCCACAGTTTATGATTGGTGTACCTCACTACTAGCCAACATGAAGAGCCAATTGACTGATTGCAAACTAGGTAGGATGAGGAACTTCAGGTTTGCATCTATTATGCATAGTTTTTTCTTCAAGAGAGTTCCAATTTTGATCCCTAGAGTGGAGATTACTCCACATGGTCTACACGATCTAGCTATGTCATGGTGGATCGAGGTGATGCGGTGGCTAGGAGGTGGTAGAGTGCTAACCCCCTACAATGATGAGTTATTCCATTGGTGGCAATGAAATATCATCGTGATCGATGACTATCCTTATGAGGGGATAGACTACTGAGGGGACCGAGACATGCCATTGCCACTGGGATCCACCTTTGGAGAGATCGGTGATAATTAATTTTTATATATTTAATTTATTTGTGTTTTTCAATTTGATAAATGAAAACAAAAAACACAAATATTTTTGTATGGTATCATGTATTAATGGTTATTTATTTTACACAAACATAGGTCCACGATGACCAAACGAATATCCATGACATTTGCGTGGGGGCTAAGGAGATGAGATGGTAGGTGGGGACACAGAGAGAGTTCTACAAAATGTGCAGGGAAACCTGTCTCGTCTGACACATCGGGTTCCTATGGTCCAGGTGGAGGATCTTCAAGAGGCGATGCAACGATAGGTGGTGGGTGTACCCCGTGCATGGGTGAGGCTCTTCCAACATCTCGTGAAATCCATAGTGTGTTATCATGACATGCATCCAAGACCTTAGGCATAGATGCCATGGTTATGTGATGTACCGGTCATATATATATTTTAGGGATACAAGCCCAATTTTGTACTATGAAACCATATTGTTTGGACTATAAGGATGACATATATAAAATATTTTGGTCTTCAACTTTACTTGCATATCTTATAATGTATGAATGTGTGTTTTCTTTACTTAGTTATGTGACAAATTCCAATCTAAAATGTAATTATCATATGCATCAGATACTTGATTAAAACTTCTACGTGTATGATTATAAGTAATAAAATCAAAATATCGTTCTAAAATTTGTACCCGAAGGAAACATCGGAGTAGTGTAGGATCTCTGACCCAGTAACTATTGTTCAATTGACATACAACTAACTGGAATCTAGGAAAACTTCTAAATATCAAACACCTTGTGAAATGGCGTCACGTAATAGCTCTATAATGACTCTATACTCAACTACATTGTTCGTTGATGGTTCTAGACAAATGCCACATGAAGACACCAATTGTACCTCGAGTGAATAGATAACCCAAGTGACAGAAACCATGTTCCGAGTATGACAGCTAGAACCATCAGTGAATCCTAAGAACATCGAATATTAGGTTTAGATCTTCCAACCAAGGGAAAACTAAATAAGCAATATGCAACACAAAAGAATAAAGAGAGAAATATATGCACTAACATACATTAGTATACCAAGGCCACACTCGATCTTGAAGGCTCAAGCGTAATACCGTTTAAGGTAGAACCCATTTTTGGGCTCATCCAACACATTCCCCTCATAATATTATAACTCGTAGGCTCATATTTCAAGGACATGTCTTACGATGTAAGGACCGTGCCACATGGGATTGAACTTTCCTACCCCCAACAGTTCTTTAACTTGGTCATAGAGAAGGACCAAGTCACCTCAACGTACAGGCAGGGACATATAGACTTATCATACTAGACCTTAACACGCCATTTATTTTCCTTGATGGCTACAGTAACATCTCAACGTTGGTCTAAGTGTACAAGGCATTCTTCGAGATCGGTCGTGTTAGGTAGGAGCTTGACTGCCAACTTAAGAGAATGGATTTCACATTCAATAGGAAGGATCAATTCCACACCATGGACTAATTGAAATGGTGAGAAAATAGTGGAAGTATTTACTGTGGTTAGATATGCCCATAGTGCAGGGTAAAGCATCACATGCCAGTTAGATTTACTCTACCTGATAGTTTTTTTCAAAATGGTCTTGAGATATTTAGTCACGACCTCTACTTGTCAATTTTCTCGGGGATAGTAGGGTGACGAATGATCATGTTTAAAACCCATTCTAGATGATAAATTTGTCATCATTTCATTTTGGAAGTGACTTCCATGATCAGTGACAATTCCTTTAGGATTCCAAACTGAGATATAATATGATTGAATACAAAAAATGTTGCAGTCTCACCATCAGATTTAATGATAGGCATGGCCTCAACCCATTTAGTAAAATAATCCACAACCACAATAATGTGTTAATGCCCCCTAGTCGAGGTTGGGTTGAATTCCATGAAATACACCCCCCAATTAGTGAAGGGACCGACGGTAATGATTGGGTGCAGAGGGGCAGGATGCGAGCGCATCTTACAAGCGAACACCTAGAAAGGGTGACATTTCTTGACTGCTTCAACACAATCTTTAAAAATTGATGACAAAAAATAACCAGCTTGTAATATCTTTTGGGTTATCTCAATCCCGAATAAGTGACCACCACATGCCCCACTGTGGCAGTCATTAAGAACAACTTCAACCTCCTCATGAGTCAAACAATGATGCAAAATATAATCCACCCCACAACAATATAATGTGTCACTGATAATGAGGTATTTTTTGGCCTGATGGCATATACGTCGTTGGTCATCTCGCGAAATATGATGGGGAAGCTTCAGAGCATGAAGGTAGATTAGAATATCTTCGTACCAGGGGTCCAAATATGAGACAAGGAAGATGTGTTCATCCATGAATGAATCATCATGGAAAATATCCTCATCCAACATAGGAAGTCTGACATCAGTTCCACAAAAACTAGTGACTTCTTAGATTTCACAGAGGTAAAATCAAGGTAAAATTCATGTAGAATCACAATCCATTTATTTTGTTTCTCCCCTATGATATGCTATGCAAGTATGTATTGAAATGGATTGATATCAACAATCGTGATAGTCTTGCAGAGTAAGATATAGTGAAGTAATCTCTGAACCACATGCACAACTACTAAGGATATCTTTTCTACATGAGAATACTTAAGTCTAGGACAAACTAGATTTCATATAAGGTAATAGATAAATTTCTCATGGAGCTTGTCATGTTCTTGAACAAGAACCATACCAATTTTCCCTTCAGACACGACAATATAAAGAAGGAAATATCTATTGTAGTCTGGGGGATTCGACATAGGTACCGATACCAGGGATTTCTTAAGAACATCAAAGGAATCATGGGCTCACTCATCCCATATGAACGGAGTATCCTTCTTCAAGAGACACATGAAACCCTTAGTTATACTATCATAGTTAGCTACAAAATGATGTAGGAAGTTATCCTTCCCCTATAAACCCTAAAGATGTCAAATATTACATGGGGGAGGAAATCGAAGTATTGCGTCAACCTTCATAGGATCCACCATGATCCCATGCTCAGAAACTATGAATCCCAAAAGGCGGCCAGACCTAACACAAAATATGCATTTATGAGGGTTCAACCAAATGTGATAATAATGACATATTTCAAATACTAGTCGAAGATGATTCGTAGGATAAGCCCTCTTTCAAGAGTGAGCAACTAGATCATCTAGATAAGCTTCGACAATATGTTTAAGATCATGAAACATGAAGGTCATGGAATATTGAAAGGTTGCTCTAACGTTTTTAAGACCGAAAGGAGTTTTTCGATATGCAAAGGTACCCCAAGGACAAAAAAAATCCATCTTGTGTTGATCCTCGGGTTTGATTTGAATTAGATTATAACCTGAAAAAATTTCCATAAAAGAAAAGACTTTGCTTCGTGCACACTCATCAATAATTTGATCAATAAAAGGAGTGGGGAAATTATCTTTAGGATAGGATTTATTCAGGTCCCTAAAATCCATACATACACAGATGATTCCTTGCTTCTTATATATGGGAATGGGGTTGGATACCCATTTGTTCAAGGGAACTGTGTAGATGAATCCAACGTTGAATAGCTTCTCCACCTTTGCCTTAATAACATGGGCCTTCCTAGGATTTACAACTCTAATTTGTTGTTGAACAGGTTTAACATTTAGATAAGTTTTAATTTCATGTTCGACAATACTGGGGTTGATCCCTAGAATCTCTTCATATGACCAAGCAAATACATCTTGGAATTATTTGAAGAGATCAGTGTAGGTCTAAATTTCTTTAGGACAACAATATGCACCGATATATACATTTTCAATTTTACCATGGGTTCTAGAGATGTCTATCATGATGGTAGGAGAAATTTTCGCCATGTTTCATTCAAAATATATACCATGTTATCTAATGGAATGATGATGTGACCAACCATCTCACTCAAGGTGGACTTAAACTCATCATGTTAAATCCATTCAAGCCCAGGGAGAAAATAAGATATATGATGAATGTCGTCCCAAGGCCTATTCAGACCAAACATGACCTCTATGATGGCTTCATCTGAGGGTAAAGTATCGTCAAGGAAATAATGTGAATAAGATTATTGTACAATCCATATGGGCTCTAAGACATTATCCAATTCATCCATCCACAAGGAGGGAGGATCTAGGTCTGTAGTAGCTTCTTGTATAGATTGATACACAATTTCTACTGTGGATAGTGGCATTTCCATCCCGATGTGTGAATGACCTTCATATGACACATCCGGAGAAGGTAGGGTCCATGGGTCAGTAAGATATGAAGTACAGAAAGGAACAGATGGTAGTGACAATGAAGTCTCACCAGAGATGGAACTAATTTACAAGATTGATGCCGAGAAATTGAAAGTTCCCATCAAGGGGGAATACATACCGACACCAACGTTCTTAGTTTCCTGCTGAGAATTATCAATAATGGGGACTGAAGGTCCCACATATGCAGAAGGACTAGGATGCACAAATTGCAATTGGTCACTCGTAACTATCTTCCCTTCATGAGGAAAGCATAAAACATGGAAAGCTGACGAAACAATGGCTGTCATAGTGTAAGTCCAATTAAACCCGAGTAAAATATTGTAGTTGAGAGGTGCATCAACTATATCAACCTCAACCTCCATGGCATTTCCTCCTAACTGGACCGGGAAAGTGTGAAGGATACCATGGGTTATAAAAGAACGTCCATTGAATGCAGTCAACATGGTCATGGATTGATAAAGTGGCGAAGAGCCAATGGATTTCCAACAATATATAGACATTATAAACATCGAAGTGCCTTCAACAATGATAGTATGCTTGATGGTGACATTCATACCCTCCACATGGATTTGAAAGGCCACATGGTAAGGAAAGTGAGGTTTGACATACACAACATTGAACTTGATGACCTTTGAGCCACTCAGATCTAGAGATCCTAAAGAATATAGCAAGGCATTCCTCTGAGTGGGACACATATGGAGCACCTCCAAAGCTGACATCGTGCATGACGTTCATCCCAAATCCTTGAAAATCGAGTAATTTTTGGCGGCTGTGGAATTAGGATTGTGGGAAGAGCGCTTAAGGGCTCCTTTCATAATATGAGTTATAGGTTCTGGATTATCAATCTACAAAGGTGTTTTCAGAGGAGGATTATCTGGACCTATAACAGGTTGCAAAGAACCATAATCATGATCTCGAGTGGCTATACTAACCTCAAATTTAAACATATTGATGCATGGATGTCCACCATCATGTGCCGAGGGATTTTGACTTCAACTCAACACATTTCCGGTGTTGGAGGATCACGAGGTCATATTTTGGTTATGTGGAAATGGGTTAGTCAACACAGTAGGTTGTTGCGCTATGAGCCTCGAGGCTTCCTCGACTTTGAGGAACAAGTGGGTAAGGTGATCATATTTACAAAGTTTACAAGGAAACTTGACCTTCCTCTTTTCTTTCTTGCCTTCACCAACGTTATTATTAGGTTTATCATTATTATTGTTGTCCATGTCTTTATTATCTTTATTATTCTTCCCACCCTTACAATTATTACCACGTGCTTTCCTTTTTTTCCCTTCGGGTTGATGCTCATTGTTCAAGTTCGTCGACTATACATAATGCACATCTTTCGACTGGGTGGGTCAGGAAGAAGTCATAGATTTTCCTACTGCAAATGAGTTAAGAGACAAATCTTTCAGCTTGTTCATCACCAAGTCTATAGTCTTAGCATTTGTGGAGCCTATGATGTCGTCGACATGAGGCCCAGGATTTTGTTGAGAATCATAATTCGATCACGACGTGTCAGAGATAATTTCATAAAGCACCCCAGACTGAGCATATATAAGGTCCAACTTCTATGCTTTGAATATGGCATCTTCCTCAGATGTCACTCTGGATGTAGAAACATCCTTCGAAATGTAAGGCAACAAGGACTTGAGGAACCATTCAAATAGAAACTCTAGAGGAATGTAAGCTTTAATCAACCTCTTCCATCTATGACACTCTTGTTGGCATGTTTACAGGCAGAGTGTGCTTGTCATTGATGGCAAGAACAATAATGACAATGGCATGTTTACAGGCAATAACAAAAGTGATGATGGCATGATTATAGGCAGAGTGTGCAGAAGGAATCAAAGATCAGAAGAGATGGCACGATAAAACTCAGATCAAATCAAGACCGTTAGATCTACAAGCCAGATATACGGCAGGGATGAATTGTGAGGAGAGAAAGATGAATTAAACTACTCACCAATTACAATCCCTCAATCTGTCTAGATCATCAGATCTCATAGCCTCAAAGATCTATGACTACGGTTGATCCAACAGACAATGAGTTTAAGTTAGATTAAATCATGACCGTCGGATGCGGAATTGCCATATCTACGACAGGGATGAATTGCGGAGATTGACAGGAGAATTAAAAATTGCGCTTGTTCCAATCCTGCAATTAGTCAGGACCATCCAATCTTATAGCTTTGAAGATCAACGATTGTGGTTGACTCACCAACAACGCCCAACTTCAAATTGCGGAGTTTGGGTGTCGAGTTAAATCACTCGCAATTTGTGGTTCCACAATCATTGTCAACCATTGATCTGCTTCGAGTGTCCTCACGACTGTTGGATCATTTTTGAGTGGAAGGACAGGATAAGTGGGGAAAAATGATTGAGAATTTGATTATGCGAATTCCCTTTAGTCATCGGATCACTTTCGAGTGGAAGGACGGGATAAGCTAGCAAATCCGCATCGTAGAAAGATCGAATCGTCGATCTAATTTCATGATAGACGAACAACATTCACTTCATATCTAAAGACGCGAGGAGGTTACACTCTGGAGAGATTGATATTTGAAATTCCCAAAATGCAAATTTTCATCAGCCATTGGATCATTCCAAGTGGAAGGATAGGATATGCTAGAAGAGATACATCACAGAAAGATCGAGCCGTCAATATAATATTTTGATCAACGAACAGGATTCACTTCGGATATAAAGATACAAGGAGGTTACGCTCTGAAAAGTTTGATATTGGAAAAACCCAAAGCCTGGAAATATGAAATGAATAAGGACCATCGGATTTGGAGGACATACGAGGACCATTGGATCAATGTTTTTGGTCAGCATACCACATCAGAAGACCACATCAGCAGATCACGTCAGCAGACCATGTCAGCAAGGACAAGTGGCAGACCACGTTAGCAAGGACATATGGAAGACCACGTCAGTAAGGACATGTGGAATACCACGTCAACAAAGACATGGGGAAGACCACATCAACAAGTACACATGGAATAATCAGATGATGACAAGTTTCAAGAGAAAATTGGCTCATGCCATGTCAACAAGTGACGTAAGCAAGCTATGTCACTATGGGAGATTTACTTCAGAAGGTTCATCACCAACAAATGTCAAAATTCCTGAAGTCTGAAAGGACGAAGGTTCAAAGTCGCTCTCATTCATTCGATCTAAATATCACCTCAGGTGCATTCTGAACCATTGATCTAGTTCAGTGGAAGGACAATGTAAGTGGAAGTGTTAACTGACAACAAGCGGTCTCCAACACCTATGACTTATTCAGCAGGTGACCACTCCAGAGGAGAATGAAGCAGCGATCATCCTAATGTCCCAAAGAGCCAAAGTAAGAGAGGACCGTTGATTTGAGAAGGAAACGTGGCAGGAATATGTGGACTCCAGCTAAAAGAGTTCTACGAGAGTGTGAAGGTTGAGAATTGAAATCACTAAAGCCCAGAGTAGTGAAGCAGATCTCAACTGTTGATCAAGAAAGTGGACACAGGACCATTGATCTAGTTGAAAGGTCAAATTCTTGAAGTGAACGAGGACCGTTGATGTGATGAGGGACACGCGTCAGTGGATTGTCAACTCTGGAAGTTTGGAGTATGGGAAAAGGGAGGTTTGAGATTTGAAACTCCTGGAGCCCGGGTCACAAAGTAAATCTCATTCGTTGATTTAGGGAGGTTAGATCTGATCTGCATATCATGAAAGGACAAATCTGAACCATCCGCTTAGGAGCACCGTCAAGATCGTGAGATAGGTGGTCCCATCGCATTGCGGGGTCAGAACATGCTCGGGTCTTAATTTTTGGTGAGAGGGCCACAATCAAAACCATGGTTTTGGAGAAAGGACGCGTGGCAGCTCAAAGTAAATTGCAGGGAGAAAAGCAATTTGATTCAAAGAACCTTTGGATGCACCCACAATCGTGTAGTCACATGAGTTCATATCCCAAGGTCATATCGTGAAACGGATCTAGTTCTCACTAGACCGAGTTGAGAAGAGGCTTCTAGATAGGCTTAAGGTCTCCCCCGATGGTCACGTGAAAGGAAGGGGCTTAGCAAGAAAATCTAGTGCCCACTGTGATGTTTTATCAAGTAGAGAAAGGGCACCAAAGGGATGAGTGCGGAGAGGTTTTCTCAGTAACTACCAAAATAGAGTGATTGAATCTGCCAGAGAATTTGAGGAGATGCAAGGTGATCGCCATTGGAGATGAAGAGTCTCAAGGTAACCACTAGTGGAATTAAGACTCATCATATAGACGATTTACAGATGGAAAAGCATCATAGACTATAACTTCCATAGAAGCCAAAGAATCTTAGATAACAACCACTGATGAAGAACAAACTCAGCATAATCACCAAGAGAGGATGAAGAGTTAGGTGTATGAGATGGAAGAGGACTTGGCATGATAAATATACACAAAACGAAGAAGAGATGGTTGCTTCATTTGAGAGTTATTCATACGGGTAGAAGCATGCTATGTACAACTGAAGTGCACATAAGAGGTGTAGCGCATAGAATGGAAATGTTTCACAGAGCATAAAGTGCAGTAGAAATATATATAACAAAGATGCATATATGAGAGAGGAAGAGAAGGTCGAGGTGCACATGTAGAGAAAGAGAAGAATATCAGAAATATCAAGAAGATGTGAGCAGGAATACACTGATGCATGCACAACAGAGTAATGTAGCAGAACAATGATGAGACTGGTAAGCCATTGACAAACATTGTATCACTATAATAAGTTTCTGTAATGAAGTTTTTATAATTAGGGTGGTAGGGAGGTGCTAGAGAGGACTGGTGTCCTCAGAGTTTCAAGTGGGTGCTTGAACACAGGGAGTTGAAGCTTCCATCTGGTTGTAGCCAGAAAAACCAAGGTGGTAGGGTGGTGCAAGGGAGAACTGTTGTTCTCTGTTATATAGGTTGGTGCCTGTGTAACTAGAAGTTGGTGCTTCCATCCAGTTGGTGTTGGAATGCTCAGGGAGTTGGTGCTTCCTTCTAGTGGGTGCCAAAGAAACCAAGGAGTTGGTGCTTCCTTCTAGTGGGTGCTAGAGAAACCAGAGAGTTGGTGCTCTCATCAAGTTGTTACTTGTAAAACAGAGGTGGTAGCCTCAAAGGGATTTGGTGCTCCTAAGAATGATAATGTACAGAAAATAAATATTACTTATCATATCAAGAAGAAGAGGTTTTTCCCTTTATGGGTTTCCTCAGGAAATATCTGTCTCTGTATATTTCATGTGTGTGATTGATGTTGAATATTGTGATCGTCATTGAGTGTTCTGTAAGGAGTTTAAAATGGGCATAATTGTTTAAGAACAACAACAATTGATTCACCCCCCCCCCCCTCTTAGTTGTCTCCAAAAAATCTTGAATATGATCAGAGATGTGGGTGGCCTTATCTTGATGAAAAGCCGATAAAATTTCTATGTCAGCATCACTACGAACCGAGAATTGGAAGTGGTTGAGAAAAATCAGGGCCATCTGATTTAAAGTTCCATAAGTTCCCCTAGGTAGCTTGATGTGCCACTTTGTGGAAACCCCCGTAAGGGTGCGTTGAAATAGTCTCAAACAAACAAAATCATTGTTAAGGGAGGTAGAAAAGCACCATAGGTGAAAGGTAGTCACATGATCACCTGGGTCCTCACCAGTATTTCCCTCAAAATTTTAGAATGTCAGAGGGAATCTTGGTGGGGACGGGAGACCATGATGGATTGTGACACCTTGGGTTGTTCATTAATTTTGACAAGTCTGGATGATTTAATGTTTCTAGAAAAGGGAGTTGGGGTTGTGGCATTTGAGCCCATGCTCCCATGAAATAGTGGTTTTGAGAGATCGTGAGCCAACCAGGGTTCTATTATACACCATGGCCCTTACTTCTAGGATAGTATCCTCCTCCCAATTGATTCATAAAAGGTTGTAAGGGCACCATCCTCGAGGAAGTCACTTGCGAGGAGAAAGTGACATGATAAGTATTACTCATGTGAGGATATATGTTGCTCCCAGAAGAAGGAAATCCATGTTGGGGGTTTCCCATACCATAAAATTGACTTCCCCCTGATGAAACAAAAAAGGTTATAGGAAGTTTCTCCATAATAAAAGAGTTCATAGGAATCGACGTTGTGGAATAAGGAATGACAGATAGAATATAATAAGTAAAATGACCACCCATTTGAGCACTACACCCTGGAACATTGAAGATAGGATTTAGTCTTAAGGAAGGAGGATTTCAACCTCCTACCATGGGAGTTGGTTGAGGGATATGACCCCCACCAAATGAGAAAGGAGTATAAGGAGGTGCCATGCCCCCATACCAAAAACTAGGATTCACATTAGACGTTGAAACGAAGGATGACAAGTTTGAAGTCATGTATGGAATACCAAAAGAGAAAGGATTAGAGGCCCAAGGAATTAACTGAGTTCTATGATTTGGTGAACCACATGGGAACACAAAATTATTCATTCTCATAGGTTGAGCATAGACCATGGGTTGGGAATTATTAAGTGAGGGATTCTCCGAAATCCAAACCATCAATGATGTAGGATTCGAGGGGACTCCACTAACTATATCAAAGGTTGGAGTTGAAGGGATTCCTGATACATTCATATTTGAATAAGTACTCATGGTAGGACAATCATGAGTCTGGGAGGTGGAGATATATGTACCATGTGTATTAACTCTATGCCTTTTAGGAGGCGAATTCATTAAAGGATCTAATTGTGGTGGTAGATTCAAAATATGAAGAGACTGGCGGGGAGGATATTCTTGCTCCACGATGATTCAGAACTCGTGACGCAATACAAAATCCTAAGGTCAACTAATAATCAAAGAGAACAATCCTAAATAAAGCTAAATGCCAATGCACACAAACATGATATGATGGCTACAGGGACCTCCCAAAATAAGAAGGTATGCCTCTCCAAAGAGGAGATGAGCCTATTGAACAATAGAGTGGAGGTAACATAACCAATTATAAGGACCCTCATATGATTCACAATGCATTTGGTCAAATTCCCTTGGAGTGAAAATCCTCCATAAAGTCCGGGTGTTGTCTGATCCCTATCTGACTTAGGGTACTTGCAGAATAACCCCTACAAGTAACCTATGTGGATACCTATGTCAAGAAACTAAAGTCACCATGTTATAACCAATTCTTAGGCGAACAGTTGCAGTTCCAGTCCACTGTATGGGCAGGGTATCAAAGCTCGAAAACTTGAAAGCAATGCCTCTCAAGGAGGTAAAGGAACTAGTGAAACCCCCAAGTACAAATAGAACCCTAGAAATATATATGGTGCTAGGAATGTATTAGAGGGATATCTCTGCAACCAACTTCGTGTGACCTCGTGCTTAACTCTGGTGTGAGAGGAGCCTCCCGATGACACTAATTACACAATGGGTTTCACCACTCCCTGGTCAGACACATACATTGAGTTTTATAGCCTTGGAAAAGTTTAATCACAAAATCCTATTCCAAGGCCCTAGGTCCTACACTTGTTTGTGTACCCTGAAAAATAAAATTATTTCTAATCAATTTTAATTATTCGACATTAATTTTAATGGTTTTTGTTTCCTCAAGAGGTGTGATCATAAAAATTATGGTATGACAACTCAATGTATATATAAAAAGAAGGAAATATAAAAACACTGCTAAGTACTAGTCTTGATTTTTAAAGATGTGGTATGCTTCTATATGTTGTTCTTAGAATGAAATCTTTACAATTTCAATGAAGTGCAATCTTTCCTAACATGTCAAAACTAATGTAAAGCAACCAAAAGTGAAAATTCTTTAAATAAAATGCAAACAGAAAAACATTTTTTATATTTTTAATATAATGAAATAAAAATCCAAGGATTGAATAAACAACTTCCCAGGCATACCCTACAACAAGCACAAAGAGACAATCCAAGAAGGACACTCAGAAGCAACTACCCAGACCAAAATGCAAGGACAAAAAATGAGAGAAATGACAAGAAATGAGTTCGCCCAAAATATTTACCAATAACACAGCTTCCTATCACTCTATAGGCACTCAAAATTCAAGACAAGGACCTAAGAAGTCTCAACAACCAACAAAACTCACCTATAAAACACCAAACTCAGCCAAAAAAACTCATAAAATAGTGTACGCAACTATTCAGGAAACATAAGCGTATGTACACACCCTCACGATAAACAACTCGTGTATGTAGACAAATGTCAAGTGAAAACCCACGTATGCCAAAGAAGACACTGCTAGGGAAAGGGTTAGGCCAAGAAACTCAGATACAAATCAAAATAAAGGTTGTCAAGCAACAAGCGACACAAAAAATTAGGAAAACAGAGAGCAATAAAGGAGAAAAATCACCCAGTACCCCAAAAGGGAGATCTTCCCCGGTGGATTCATCAATTATATTACGAGGAAAACCTCTATGGAAAGGGGTAATCACAATAGACAGAACGACACCCATAAATCCAATCTAATCTCAAGTATGATAGATAAATAGAAATGCTAACAAGAGAAGGCTAGAAACCTATCTCGTCCGAACGTCCGAACAATATCATGGCTGAGCTCACGACTGAAATCTCGATGCCTGCAACTTGTCCTCAATAATCAAGATATACAAGAATATACAAATTATATATAATGTTAGCATATAAACTATAATAATCCATTAACATGTATAAAAAATATTCTCATGGAAAGTAATGTAAATAGTTGCGACATATAATTGGATGAGAAAAGAGTATTTCTATTAATGTAATCAATAGAAGTACATAGGTGACAAACTTCTATAATGACACATATCGGAACCAAGAAACTAAGTCCCTCTAGTTGGGCCTTCACCACTTCAATCCTCCATAAAGGAAAGCTCACAAGTAGTAGGAGTAATTGAGTTTCTCCTTCTCAATATAGGAAGATCTTGGGGGATAAACACAAGAAGTTCAAACTTTCAAGGACAAAGAGATGCAGACTCAATATGAAGCAAATTTTTTCAAGAGTGTCTTTTCTCTCAATGATGTGTGTGTTCAAGGCTTGCATATGGCTTAATTTATAGCCTTCAAATGGAATTGAAGGTTTGAGTCAGAGAATTTCTAGTATATGGAAGTTCAAGGATCATGGATCTTGTGACATGGTGTGGAAACTCGACATATTTTTAATTTTTGAGCACAAAACCCGAAGTACATGGGTTGTAATGGAGCAATTTGTGTATACACAAGTTGTCTAACTGTGGCTCATGTATATGTGAAAAAAAATGAATTTTTTACTCTCGAGTGAGAAAAATGGGGGACTTGAGTTTGCAGAGTGAAATGGAAGGCCATCAAATAAATATTCATGGAGTGTGGCAACAATTTCTATAACAAGTGTCTCATGTCATACGACATCAATCCCTTCAAGGATAAGGCACTGTGTGATGTTGCACCACTGGAAGTCTGTGATGTTCTGTTAGGCCAACCATATATGTGGAGGCATCATGTTGTTTATGAGTCTCGACCCAGTAGCGTCATTGTTACTATGGGGGGTCAACCCTACAGGATACCATAGGTAGTTCTGACTACTGTACCAAAAAAAAAGTGCCGCAAAGTAATCTCTCATATTGCAAATTTTAGCCTCTTCACAACCTGGTCAGAAGAGAAGGAAACTGCAACCACTGTAGCCTCGACCCAAAATGTTTTTATCCAGCAGAAGCAGATCAACAAGATTGTAGAAGAACACCAACATATTCCTACTAGACCTACGGGGGTACCTCTACACTGCCCAGTCAAACCAAGTTATGATAAATCCATTCGTGTTTTTCATGCTACATATTCACCGATAGAGTCCTCCCACACTCTGGTAGATCATGCATCCATATTGGTTAAACAGATCCAACCCCTACAACAATAGGTTCATAACAACCTTCAACAAGCTAAGCAGGACAACTTCTTTAGCAAGGAAAGTAGATCACCAAGGTTCAAATTCAACAAAATCTTCCCCGTGGACTTCACGCAATGGAGACCATTGCTTCATAAGGGGGGAGAATTGATCCACGTGGAAATCGATGGCCACCCACCTATTCCACTGGCTCAAAACAAGGGTTTCCACCTTGGCATTTTTTCTACATCGTTTTGGGTCCTAAACTTTTAGGGTCATTTTGAGACCCTAAACAAAGTTTTTTGGGCCCGCCATAGTGACAATTTATACTTTAGCCACAATGTGATGGAAAAATGTGTATTCCTTGGATAGACCTTTCAAACCAACTATTGTGCGCCCCAAACAGAGACTGTATGCAAAAGTTACACCCTTGGGAAGTTGACATACCAACTTACTTCATCGGGGCCCACATGAATTTTGGCGTTTCATCTTCCGTGGTTAGAGTTTTGGATTTTATTCATGTTAAAAATGCCTCTAGAGCTTCATTTTAAACATCAGTATATTCTTGTGAATGAGCATAGCCATCACATCTCTTCTCAGAGATAATATGCCACCATTCTAGCGAATCATTCACTCTGTAATTTTACAGTTTCTATACATTCTCTCTTTAATAAAAATTGTGCATTACTATATCTATGTGTTTATTGTAATATCTCTATATATTTCATTTTTATATCTTTGCCTTCATTTCATTTTCAAATTAATACAGATCAGAATTGCAGAAGGTGATATATGGAAAATTTCTTTCAAGACCAAGCAAGGCTTATTCGAATGGTTGGATATGTTATTTGGGTTATGTAATCCACCAACAAATTTTATGAGAGTGATGAATGATGTGTTCAAACCATATATGGATGATTTTGTTATTGTCTATTTAGACGATATATTGATCTTTAGCTGAACATGGGAAGATCATCTAATGCATGCCAAGAATTTTTTTGAACTTTTAGAAAAGAAGAAGTTGTATATCAAGATGTCTAAATGTGAATTTGGAAAAACTTCTCTGGTATATTTGGGTTACATTGTAGGGAATGGTTAGTTGAAACTAGATCCTAAAAAAGTAGAAGTCATTGTGAAATGTCCCAATCCAATTACTGCCACCGAAGTCAGGAGATTCTTAGGAGAAGTACAGTACTGGAGGAAATTCATTGCTAATTTGTCATACATAGAAACACCTCTACATGCATTAATGAGTACTAAACAAGTCTTTCAATGGGGAGGTAAGAAAAATAAATCCTTCGAGACATTGAAGGAAAGGATAATCACCACACCATTTCTGGATTTTCCATATCTACAACAACCATTTGAAATTCAAACCAATGCAAGTGGATATTCCATGGGCACAATCTTGTTGCAACAAGCTAAACCTATATGTTATCATTATGAGACTTTCACTCAAGTTGTGATTAGTTGTCCAACACGTGATAAGGAATTGTATGCATTGTTACAAAGTGTAAATAAATGGAATCATTACTTAATGGGAAAGTAGACAATCATTCATACATATCATCAACCATTACAATATTTGCAGTCATAGACCAAGCTACAACAATCACGACACTTCATGTGGATGGGTTTTCTACAAAAAATTCATCCGGTAACCAAGTATAAGAAGGGTATTCATAATAAGGTTGCAGACATGTTATCAAGAACAATAAATAATGCCTCTAAAATACTAAGGTATAATCCTTTAGCGCATGAAAGACATGCAGAATGATATGCTAGGGATGATGATTTTAAAGAAGTATATGATGCATTAACTCACGAAAATCAACAGTCAGACCATTATATGCATGACAATTTATTATATCATCTTGGAAAATTATGTATACCAAGAGATGAAAGGGTCAAGGTAATCAAAAAAGCTCATACATCTCTCATCTCTGGTCATTTCAGTGTTGGTAAGATAGTTGCACAGTTACAAAGGTATTTTTATTGGCCTCGGATGAATGAGACAATTTCCAAGTATAACAAAGGGTGTGTCATGTGTGCCACAAGTAAACCTAGCAACAAAAAGTTGGGGTTATATACACCACTTTCGATACCTTCACAACCATGGGAAAGTATCTCTATGGACTTTGAAGGGGGTTTGCCTATGTCTAGGACAAGTTATGATTATATATATGTTGTGGTGGATAGATTCAACAATATGTGTATTCTAATGCCATGCAAGAAATAGGTCACAACTAAACAAACAACACAAACGTTCTTTGCTAATTTATGGGTTCATTTTGGACTTCCTACATCTATAATATTAGAACGTGAATCTCACTTTATGCGAAAGTTTTGGTCTCATTTATGGGAGCTAATGGACACTAAGTTGAAGAAGAGCATGAATTTTCATCCATAAACAAATGGATAGACAAAGGTGGTAAATAGAATAGTGGTACATATACTTCGAGGATACTGCAACAAACATCCTAAATTATGGGATGAAAAATTGCCTTATATCCAACATGCCTATAATCATGCCATGCATTCATCTACTCAGAAAACTCCTTTTGAAGTATGTTTGGGGTACTTTCCAAGTCACCTATGGAATTTGTTTTTGGTGAATCAAATCAAGAACATGGACAAGATGATATAGATAAATCTAAAAGGTTCATCCAAAAGATTCAACAGGTACATCAAGCAGTATAGGAGCAATTTGAGAAGAGCCAAGACAAGTATAAGGCAAGACATGGAAAACATCCAGATGATCATCAATTTGAAGTCGGTGATCAAGTATGGCTACATATAAGCAAAGATAGAATGAAAGGTGAAGGTAAAATTCTAAGGCCAATCTGATATGGTCCGTTCAATATCTTAGAGAATATTGGTACTAATGCCTTTCGTTTAGATCTACCAACCTACATGCAAATGTATTCAATGGTAAATGTTGAGGATTTGAATATTTATGAGCCTCGTATGATTATGGATGAAGATGAAAGTATTCAGTTTCCAACAGTTCATGATTTTTCTCCAGAATATTTGGATGAGCTATAGGAAGATTTCATTCTCAACAAAAGGATCATAACTTCACAACGAGGTGATGTGGAATATCTTTGAATTGGTCTTAAAGGGGTAAAACCAAGTAAATCCAAATGGATGGAAATTGGTAGGGTGAGGTAACTCTACTCTAACTTAGTTTTTGAATAAACTTTTGTAGGTCCAAAAGTCTTCCAATGGGGAGGAATGATCCAGGCAGATCTCAGAATGATCATAGAGGTCCAAAAAGATCTAAAAAATCCAAAGAGGTCCAAAATGGTTCATAAATGCTCAAAATTAAAATGATTCAAGTCATCTCGAAAATGCTATCAATGCATAGATCTCATCATAAACATTCCAACGATGCAAACAGATCGTCAAACGAATTTTGTATGCAAATGTTATCAACGATCAAAGTTCCATTCAACCCAAGTCAAAGATCAAAGTACATGGAAAATAAGTAGGTGGCACGTGTCACCACTCCAGGGGTGATACGTGGCACATAATTGGCAGTTGACTGGGAAAGAAACAATCCAACTACAGGTTGGAAAGTGGTTCAATCTCATGATGACAAGTGGCTCCAGTCATAGTTTGACACATGGCATTAAAATAGCCAATGAGAGGCCGCCATGTGGTGACCCCTCATTGGCCAATATTGGTTTGGTTGTATAGAAAGTGGTTCAATATCATGATGAAAAGTGGCTCCAATCATAGTTTGACATGTGGCATTAAAAGAGCCAATGAGAGATGTCCATGTGGCGACCCCTCAATGGCCAATATTGCTTTGGTTATATTAAATATTATGGAGTCAATAGGGTTCAAACCCATGAACTCCAAACCACCAAAGGTCTTAACAAAGCCACCTCAACAACACACCATACATTGGTTCTTGTTATACAAATGACATGCTATATATTTAAGGTTATACAAAGTTGCATATGGGTGGCTAAAGGGCCGAGGACCTAAACCCTCGACCCTTGGCCTTAGCCTTAGTACTAGCCATAACACATGACCCACCATATAGCACGAAAGGGGGGATCAACACAAAGTGCATGTGAGTAGTTATAACCAAGTGTTAACAATATAAATATATTGTTTATAACATATGTTATATGGTTCTAAAGTTTGCATGGAGTTTGAACTATATAGTTGTTATATCAACCATATAACACCATCCCCAAAAACGCACAGAGGTTTTAACCATATTGTATATGAATTATAATAAAATCCATGAAATACAATGTTCGGTGGGAATATAACTCACAACCCACCAAAAAAATAAAACGAGTTAACAACAACACCATAACCAACTCCCCTATAGTTGGGATTTGGTTACAAAACCCCAACAATTGTAATTAATGCCAACCTAAAGTTTTAGAAATTGGTTAAGAGGGGTGGTTTATTTAATGGCATGCACCCCAAGGAAGAAACACCATTTATTCATTTTTAGTCTCGTAAAGCGTGCCAAGAGTACAAAAGGTAAAAGGCTACATAGTAAAGCGTGTCAGAGGTCACCTTGACGTAATTTCATGTGTTTTATATAATTTTTGCATGATTTTTCGACAGGAACTCAATGGTGCACTTTGTTTATGCATTTGACTAACATGGAAAAAGTTCATTGTAAAATGCAAGCATTTGAGCATTAATAAAAGAAGTCTCTATTGGAAGTGGACCCGGAGAGGTATCCCAATTTGGGTGAACTCCAATTTTTCCAACTTGTGTATGTGATTATATTGTTGTTGTTCATTTCAATTTCAATTATTTTCAATTCATTTATCATTAAAGTGGACTTGGCTAGCTAAGTATTTCACATGTAATTGCAAAATCGTTCAATGATCATTTTATTTCGAAGATCAGGTAGATGAATATGTGTATTTTAAATTATCAGTATCTAAGGATTTTTTGGATCACATCCAGTGTATAGTTTCAGGGTTCCAAGCTAGGGAAAGTCCCACTGCTCAAGTGTGTTGATTATAATGTATGTGACCCAAATTAATTTTACGAACTCCAATTCGACAAATATGCATGCATTATCCAAAAATTCGATGGTACAAAGAAGCTGGTTACTCAGAAGTGGGTGAAACCCCTATGAAAAATTGTATCCTTTCATTACTCAACTTTCCACATTTCAGTTGAGCACCAAAAATTTAGGCATATGTTCGCTTCCTCCTCACTAGACTGTAGAGAAGTTACCTATGGTTGGACAAGCGTTAACCCATTTACCATGATATGATGCACAAGGTTTCATGTCTTACCACTTCTGGTGAGGATCTAGTTGTTACCATCAAGGTGAAAGACACAACATAGGAGGAAGTCTACGCTCGGTTTGGGACACACATGGGAAATAATGAGATTGTAATCCTTGAAATTAATGACCCGACAATTAGGTTCACAATGTAGTTACTATCCTACAATCTCATACAAAAATTTAGCAAGAATGAATGCACCCTTAGTGTCATCGTCACCAATGAACTATGTGTTGGAGGAGTTCAGATGGATTAGGATCAATATTTGTTGAACGATTATGTTGATGAATACTTGTATTCTCAAAACTAGGGATTATAGTTGGGTCATCCTCTTCTTGGGTATGATTTTATAGAAACCACCACCGGGGCATGAAAATGGCGTGGTGGATGCCCCACTAGTCGCTATCCCTCACTTCT
This sequence comes from Picea engelmannii, assembly GCA_009831015.1. Classification (NCBI taxonomy): domain Eukaryota; kingdom Viridiplantae; phylum Streptophyta; class Pinopsida; order Pinales; family Pinaceae; genus Picea; species Picea engelmannii. The sequence goes on along the minus strand of ML796516.1, from coordinate 72,878 downwards.
TAACTCTCCAGTACTCCAAGGACCCACCAGTCCAAGCGGAAATTATAAAATTATTCTAGAAATGGTTCATAGAGTTGGCCATTACATCTGATGTGAGGGTCCTCGTCCCAGAGTGACTTCTAATAAGGTATGATAATTATCTTGATTTTACATATGATTTCCATAATGTGTTCATTTATCCTCACACAACCAATGATAAGTCGGAGGCCAAGCTGCCCTTTTGTATTACCGAAAAGGACATTTTGGAGGATGTTGTAGAGTGGTTGGTTGACTACCATCCTCCATTTCCTGAAGTACAAACCCATTTCGAGGTAAGAACCAATGTGTCACAATAACAAAGAAAGGTTGTGACTGTGGCTTGAGGTTGATAAAAATTTGTTGGATCCAATACACAATACCTTGGTTCTAAAGACCAAGAATCACCACATTTAGAGGAGAAAATGTAGAGCCCAAAAGGGTTTTAAGTAGAGGATGATGGGGTAAGAAAAAAAAATGGTATTCCAAAATTCAAGGGCCCCCTTTATTAACATGGACCCCAACACCGAGGAAGATTGTACACTCTCCCCACTTACCACTCGAATCAAGAAAGAAGTCCCATCTCCTTCTGTATGCCAAATGTCTACCCTGGTGAGGAGTTGGGGAAGCATCACAGAACAAATACCATGAAGCAGTCAGATGGTATCTCTCCAACACTAAAGGTTGATTGATAGGTAGCTAAATTAGTCAAGGATATTTTCACTCAATTGTCCTGACAGAAAATTTTCCAAAACAATATGGCGGGGAACTTTGACTCCTTGTCTCAACAATTGGCTTTACCCTCACCACCATAGTCTCCTCCTCAAGACCCATATTATACCAAGGCTCTAGGTATGAGCCATAGAATATTTTCGAGTGTCAACCCCCTGGATATGGTCCCAACTGATTTGTCTAAGATAGAATTTGACCTTATGTAGGTCCTTATTAACAACCTGCAATGATTTTGTTACTGCAATATCCACGAGCTCGTGGAGAGGAACCAAACTCTCACCTGAGTGAATGACCAACTCTGCCTTCAATTTTACCATGAGTTCAAAAATCATATTGATACCAAATCCTAGCTACAAAAATAAATACGTGCACGACAAGATATTGAAGCTACCTAACAGGATCTCCAAACACTACATCTTGTTGAGGTCACCACACACAAGAATACTAAAGCCCAACATGATGTTGCTTTGGCCAGTAGCACCGAACTATTCACTGGAGTGGAGGAAGCATATTCATGGGTTTATCCTTTCGAATGGGCACATCTAGATATCCCAACACCATAGAAACTCAAAGCAGTTACCAAGTGTATTCAAGTGTTGGAATCCAAAAATAGAGCCCTCCGCGTGTGGCTTCAATAGACCATACAAGAGGAGACAAAGCTATGAAAGAAGATTGGAATGGATGAAGAAACCCTTTGAGATGGCCATAACATATTAAAGGATTTTTAGGAGAGGTTGATTACAGTTTCACTTTGTGGAACAATTTGTAGAATCCACCAAAACTAAGTTCTATTGATGACATACTTCACGTGGAAGACATTGAGGTTTCCCAACAAAAGAGAAGCTTGGATTCTCTACCTCCATTTGAATGATAAGTTGTGATGATAGACATTGTGAACAATATTAAGGATATTACTTTGGCATGGGTGGAGAAACAAATTGGTGCAAACCCCCCTTCTCTCCAAGGGTTGTGCGACCTCCCGGTCTAGGATATTTCAACTTCTCGAGTTGGACTAGCTCTGTGATTCCCTGCTGGAACCTTTACAATACAAATTCACAGGTCCTTTAGCGAAAACTCACCCATGTGAACTAACACCAAATGTAAAGTTTCCTCCACGTGACCACACGCCTATCCGAAAAGGTGCATCGCAATTTCGCGTGTTGGGTGTATGAGTCAACCCGACTCTCCATATTCCAAACTCCCGAAATACATCACCTTAGATCAACAATATGAGACTTCTCGTGACTCAATGGTCCAGATCAATTCTTTGCAAATCGAGATTTCATGTTTCGGATATTGAAAGGCTGCTCGTCTCCCTTCTTCTGATACCCAAAATTGCAAATTATTTGAACTTTGTTTACATCGAATCAACAGCTCACAACCTCCCATGGTTTCAAAGGCTATGATTAAATTGTGATTTCACTTTTCGCATGTTTTCACAGGGCCTACCTCCAACTCCCTGATTTACGAATCAGTGAAACGTTGATCTGTCGCCATGTGTTATGCCTCAATGAACGACCACGATCGTTTCGCGATTTTGGATTTCATGAACTTCACTCTGAAGGATTTCTCCTGCTCAATCCTCCACACATGTTCTTCCTTCAAACTTTCAATTTCTGTGCTCCACCTTTGAACGCTTCAACTCTTAAAAACTTAGAAATTTTCTAAGTGTTTCCTTTTGAATCTTAGAACCATTACTCCTCCTGAGCTTCTGGAAATTGAAATTAAACCTCCTCCCTAGTGCACACTTGCACTCTGTGTATTTCTTAAAATAATTTTTTATGCCCTCCTGACATACTCTGCACTCACTTCCTGAGCTTTCAAACTTAACCAAGTTTGCCTCTACGTGCACTCCTTGCACTCAATATGCACACTTTGCATACAAAAGTCTCCTACTATCTCTTCTGAGCTTTGAGTCTAAAAACTCCCTGACACACACTCTTTGCATTCAATATGAACTCCTTGCATTACTTACAGAAGATAAATACTTAGAGACTTATTCAATTATTCATTATCCATGAACCTCATACATTCACAAAATACATAATAACAGTCAAACAATATCAACACTGTGAATCAATTTTCTCTGTTCTATTCATTTCAAAGAAAAAAAAACATAATTATAGTCTCTATCTCCTACAAACATAGAAAACACAATGAAAAACTTCTCTAAGGACCCAGATTCTCTTCGCTCTTCTTCCTCCTATCTAAATATTATCACATTCTACCTTGGCGATTACCTACCTAGCTTGATTACATGTAACCTAATGACTAATTAGGCAATTGTCCTACACCTGTACTATATTACAATCATGTAAAGGATTTACAATTGTTCTGTACTTTCAAATGGTGGCTCAACTTTATAGACAACTAAATTAAATTAACGAAAAAATCAAAAATATCTCCACACCGCTACCAAGTTGTTTAAGGTTGATTTTGTCTCCTTCTATGCGTTGAGGTGTCAGCTTCACTTCCACCTCCGCTTCCTTTTGATGTGATAGCGATGCTCTTGCATCATACTCCTCTGGCCAAAATATTCATGGACTCATTTCCATGAGCTCTCGCACTGTTTTTCCATGCTTCAAAATTTTAGGTTCAGTTACCCAACTTGAATCTTCCAGAGGGTGATATTTCCACTTTACCAAATATTCAAGATGCATCTTTCTTATGGTTTTCCTTCCAACTCTCTGTCTGATATTTTCTCCATCTGATTTTTTTCTATTGTGGGAATCTGTTCTTCCCATTGAATCTCTTCCTAGTCATCCAATTCTCCTGCATCATCTCTGCTATAAGGATACAGGTTTGCAATGTTGAATATCGGTGATATTCCAACATTGTACTCAATCTCATAAGCATTTGCTGCAAATTTTCTAAGGATATTGCATGGTCTTATATTCTTCATCTTCAACTTATTATATGTTCTTCTTGGAAACGTTTCCTTTCTCAAATGAGCTAAAAATTCATCTCCCACTTCAAATTGAACTTCCCTTCTTTTCTGATCAACTCTGTCCTTATACTTTTGATTACTATCCTATATCTGTTTCTTAACTTGATCATGGAGTCTTTGGATTTCTGTAGCAAAATCTTCTACTCCCACGCTCCTGAATTCATCTTGTTTCAACTCTCTCAATTATGCAATCCCTCTTGGTTGTCTTCCATATACTATCTCAAATGGACTTTTTCCTGTGCTTTTATTAATAGAATTGTTAAATGAAGATTTTGTCTGTGCTAGAATCTGATCCCACTGACGACCTTGTTCAATGACTAAAATCCTTAACACATTTCCTAGACTCATGTTCACCACTTAATTATGTCCATATGTCTGAGGGTGATATGCTAAACTAAAAGATAAATTAGTTCCTAGCCTCTTCCATAGAGTCCTCCAAAAGTGTCCTATAAACTTAGTGTCCCTGTCTGAGACTATACTTCTGGGCAATCCATGTAATCTCACAACTTCTCTGAAAAACACATTGGTTATGTGCGTAGCATCATTTGTCTTCTGGAATGGTATGAAATGTGCCATCTTAGAGAATCTATCGACCACAATGAATATGGAATCACTTCCCTTCTGGGTTCTAGGTAATCCCAATACAAAATCCATACTAATTGCATCCCAATGCCTTTCTGGAATATGCAATGGCTGGTACAAAGCAGTGTTTTGTCTCTTTCCTTTTGCATGTTGACAAATATTACATCGATGTACAATCCCTCATACCTAGACAATAATACAAACTACTCAGTTGTGCAAATGTTTTTTCATGACCAAAATGTCCGGCTAGACCTCCACTATGTTTTTCTTTCAACAAATTATCTCTCATTTAGCATCTTGGTATGCACAATTGGCTTCCTTTAAACAACAATCCATCCTGGATTAAATATTCTTTCCATGAGTTGTTATCCCTCAAAAAAGTATTTTCATATGCTTCATAAGCCTCCTTAAAATCTGGATCTTCCTGATACATTTCCTTAAGGTGCTCAAATCCTAAGGTCTTCACTTGGAATTCAAGTACAACCAAACTTCTCCCGCTCAAAGCATCTGCAACTTTATTAACACTTCCAAAAATAGGTTTAATGACAAAAGTAAAATTCTGCATGAATTCTACCCACTTAGCATGCCTCTGATTCAACTTCTCTTACTTAGTAATAAATTGCAAAGCTTGATTATCACTATACAAGACAAACTCTTTTGGAATTAAATAATGTCTCCATTTATTCAAAGCTTGAATCACTACATAAAACTCCTTGTCATATGTAGAATATTTCTCCTTAGCGTCATTCCACTTTTCACTAAAATAATCAATTGGCCTATTATCTTGACTCAAAATTGCTCCAATGGCTATCCCACTTGCATCACACCTCACGTGAAATGTTTTTCCAAAATATGGTAAAACCAGAAATGGTTGTTCTGTTATCTTCTTTTTCAACACTCTGAATCTTTTCTCAGTCTCCTCTGTCCAATTAAAAGACTTATGTTTCTTCTTCATAGTGTCCATCATGGGTGCACATATACCACTAAAATTTCTGATAAACTTTCTATAAAAACTTGCTAACCCATCGAAAATTCTCACCTCAAATATGCTCGGTGACGGCCATTCTTTGATTTCTCTCACCTTCTATGGATCCATATTCAATTCATTTGAAGAGATCACAAAACCCAAATATATGAGTTCTGTCTTCATAAAAGAACTTTTCTTCAAGTTTATTAACAAATTTTCTTGTTGCAATCTCCTCATCACTAATGTCAAATGCTTTAAATGCTCTTCCTCTGTTTTGTTGAAAACTAATATATCATCCAGATATACAATGACAAATTTACCTATGAAGTCCTTTAGTACTTCATTCATCAACCTCATAAATGTGCTTGGAGCATTTTTCAATCCAAATGGCATGACTAGCCATTCAAACAAACCTTCATTTGTCTTGAATGTTGTCTTCCATTCATCTTCCTCTCTGATTCTTATCTGATGATATCCACTCTTCAAGTCTATTTTTGAAAAATAGATTGCTCCACTCAAATTGTCCATCAAATCATCCATCCTGGGTAAAGGAAATCTATAACTGATGGTGATCTTATTAATAGATCTGGAATCTATACACATTCTCCATCCCCCATCCTTCTTTGGACTTGATACAATTGGCATTGCACATGGGCTTAGACTTTCCCTGACTAAACCTTTATCCAACAACTCCTGAACTTGATTCTTAACCTCTTCATTCTCTCAAGGTGTCAACCTATACGCTGCTTTATTTGGTAAACTGGATCCTAGAATCAATTCAATATGGCGGCTAATACTCCTAATGGGTGGTAATGAGTGAGGAAACTCATCTACTACTATGTCAGCAAAATTCTCTAACAATTCTTGGATTTCTTCAAGTAAATCATTCATAGAAGTATTGGTAAGGATAACTCCTGGCTTCCTTACTACAATAAATTACATTTCTCGATCTTTCTTAATCTCCTTCAAGAGTTTCTTCCCACTCATGAGAAGTATTCTTGTGCTGGATTCTTCATTTTATTTCTTCTCTTCTATTGGCAGTAACATGTGAATTATACCATTTTTCTCTAGAGTGTAAGTATTTTTTCTCCCATCATGAATGACATTCCTATCAAACTTACATGGTCTTTCCAACAAAATATGACAAACATCCATGGGAATTACATCACACAGAATCTCATCTTTATAGCCTCCTATTTTAAATTCAACTTTTCATTGTTGACTTGCCATTACTTGATGTCCTTTCTGCAACCACGAAACTTTATATGGACTTGGGTGTGCAGTTGTCTCCAGCTCCAATTTATCCACCATTTCTGTAGATACTAAATTATCGATGCTCCCATTGTTTATAATCATTTTGCAAACTTTGTCCTTTGTTTTACAAGACGTCCTGAACAACCTTGTTCATTGAACTGAGCCTTCTATTTCCTTCTCTAGCTTTAGAAGAACTTTCCTCATCATAAGGTTTTGTCCTCCTTCTGTTGCCTCAACTTCCACATTCTTTTGAGATTCAGAAATGTGTGATTCTCCTCCTCCCTCTTTCTTCCTCTCGATATTTCCAAGACATGTGTCATGTCTTTCCACATGCATAACATTTAACTCCACCTCCTCTATCTCTTCCTCTTCCTCGAGGAAAATAATTTCTCCCACCAAATGGTCTTCTTCAGGAACTTCCTCCTCTTTCAAAGTGACCATATGATTTCTCAATCTCATCCTTGGTTTTCGGTGCCTTATCATAGAAAATTACCTTACCTCTATTTGAGCCTCTGCTTTTGTTTCGCTGACTCTGGTTTCTGGCCAAATGTTCTTCTACCTTCAGCGCAATATGATAAGCATCTTCCACTGTCTTTACAGTCATCATGTTGATCTCATCTTGAATTTCATACCTCAAGCCATTTATATACCTGGAAAAATTTTCATCATCCTTCTCCCTTTGTCAAGTCCTAATATTCAGTCTATAGAATTCTTCTGTATACTCTTTCACTGTCATACCCCTCTGTCTCAGGTTCTGCAACTTTCTGAACAGATTTATCTGGTAATCCTTGGGTATGAATTTATCCTTCAGTTTGGCTACCATCCTATCCCAATTATTTATCTTTTGTTTTCCTTTTCTCCTCCTCTTTGCCTGCATTTCATCCCACCATAGTGCTGCATGTCCTTTTAATTTGGTGACAACATCTCTCACCTTCCTTCTTTCATCGACATCTTCATAGTTGAAATACTTATCCATGGACCTTATCCAATCCAATAGTTCTTCGACATCCAAGTTACCTTCATACATTGGGATGTCCATCTTTTCTCTAGCCCCCAACTTCACAACGACTTTCAAGAAGCGTTCTTCACTCGCATCTTCCCCTGCAGCTTCTTCAACTTTTATTTCTTCTCTTTCTGCATCATTGACATCTTTAGTGGCAGGTGTCATTCTTTGCATTTCTTCCATCGCTTCCAACCTTGCACGAAGCTCTCTCATTTCTCTTCCTACAACCTAGCTTGCTATAGGTGGTCCTATGTGTACCCTTGGTGGCATCGCTTCAACTGTTCCTAGCACACTAAATACAACTTTGAGATTTTTCAGGATCTGATACCACTTGGTGCAGACCCCCCTTCTCTCCAAGGGTTACGCGACCTCCCGGTCTAGGATCTTTCGACTTCTCAAGCTGGACTAGCTCTGCGATTCCCTGCTGGAACCTTTACAATACAAATTCATGGGTCCTTTAGGGAAACCTCACCTACGCGAACTAACATCGGACGTAAATTTTTCTTCACGTGACCACCCGTTGTGAACACACGCCTATCCGAAAAGGCACGTCGCGATTTCGTGTGTCGGGTATACGAGTCAACCCAAATCTCCATCTTCCAAACTCGCAAACTCCTGAAATATATCACCTCACATCAATGGTCTGAGACTTCCCGTGACTCAACAGTCCAGGTCAATTCTTTGTAAATCGGGATTTCGCGTTTCGGCTATTAAAAGGTTGCTCGTCTCCTTTTCTCTGATACCCGAAATTGTGAATTATTTGAACTCCTCTTACTTCGAATCAACATTTCACAACCTTCCACGGTTTCAACGACTATGATTAAATCATGATTTCTCTTTTCGCGAGTTTTCACAACGCCTACCTCCAACTCCCCGATTTACTAATTAGTGAAATGTTGATCTATCGCCACGTGTTTTTCCTCAATGAATGCCCACGATCGTTTCACGATTTTGGATTTCATGAACTTCACTCTGAAGTATTTCTCTCGCTCAATCCTCCATTCTTGTTCTTTCTTCGAAATTTCAATTTCTGCGCTCCACCTTTGAGCTCTTCAACTCTTCAAAACTTAGAAATTTTCTAAGTGTTTCCTTTCAAATCTTACAACCACTACTCTTCCTGAGCTTCTAGAAATTGAAATTAAACCTCATCCCTGGTGCACACTTGCACTCTATGTATTTCTTAAAATACTTTCTGATGCCCTCCTAGCATACTCTGCACTCACTTCCTGAGCTTTCAAACTTAACCAAGTTTGCCTCTACGCGCACTCCTTGCACTCAATATGCACACTTTGCATACGAAAGTATCCCGCTATCTGTTCTGAGCTTCAAGTCGAAAAAACTCCCTCACACGCACTCCTTGTGCTCAGTATGCACTCCTTTCATAACTTACAGAAGAGAAATACTTAGAGACTTATTCAATTATTCATTCTCCATGAGCCTCATACATTCACAAAATACATAATAACAGTCAAACAATATCAACATTGTACAATTGAATCAATTTTCTCTGTTCTATTCATTTCAAAGAAAAAAACATCATTACAGTCGATGTCTCCTACAAAGATATAAAACATAATGAAAAAACTTGTCTAAGGACCCAGAGTCTCTTTTCTCTTCTTACTTAGAGTCTTTTTTATCACATTCTACCTTCGTGGTTACCTACCTAGCTTGATTACATGTAACCTAATGATTAATCTAGAAATTATCCTACACCTACAATATATTATAGTCGTGTAAAGGATTTACAATTGTTCCATCCTTTCAAATGATGGCCTGACTTTAAAGACAACTAAATTAAATTAACAAAAAAATCAAAAATATCTCCACACTGCTACCAAGTTGTTTAAGGTCGGTTTTGGCTCCTTCGATGCGTTGAGGTGTCGACTTCACTTCCACCTCTGCTTCCTTTTGATGTGATAGTGATTCTCCTGCATCACAAACCATTTCTAAGCTAGCCACTAACGCAACTGATAAGGCCCTAATATTTTATACTTACTTAATTTCCACAGAGCTCACCATCACCCTTATGTTCAAGAAGATGGGGTCGTTCAGATCACCCACGAACTTCATGACACTCTTAATGAATATGATAATCAATTCAAGGAGTTTATTTAGGAACTCATGAAGATGGTTCCTTTTGTTGCATCAGTCACTCCATGAGGCCATTGGATTAAGGATGAGCCAAATAATAATGGTGGGGGAATGTTGGCAGCGAAAGTTTTTGGATAGAGATTGCATGCATGCACAAATGTAATTTTACACACACTATATTTTTGTGTGCACACCAACAATTGTGTAGTGGATAACATGAGGCACGTGTGCCAKTCTAGGTCCTACTATGCACGCTAGTCCGATTTCTACTATGCACACMAAAAATCAAGAAGATACCACATGCACGRTGGAATCAAGAAAATAATATTTGGGAAATATTCCTGAATGATTACTTTAGGAAGTACGAGAGATTGTGGAGAAATAAAGGGATGAGATAACAAGGTATTTAATACTTCCACAACTCCAAAGAAGCTACGTGGACTGCATGTGGGTGGAAAAACGTGTGGGACTGACAGTTTGGAGAGTGAGTGGAGAAGAATTGAAAGTGACATAGAGCTAGAGAATAAAATGAAACGAAAGGGAGCTACAATCAGAGAGRAGGAGTTATTGAATCAGTGGTTGATTGTTGTTGTTGGGATCATTGTTGTTGTTCATTTGSTGGGTTCACTCTAAACTCATKTTTTTGTGAAGATTATGGTTTTGTAATACATGTAGAATCTGAGGGAAAGTCACATGGCACCTTGTAATGCACTATAGTGAGTATTTATAAGAGAACATATCATTGGTTCTGATAAATGATGASTCTCTTGGTCTATGTATGTGACTAGTTGAAAGAATATAATAAAAGTTGTAGTTATTCCTATCTCTTGATGTGTTGATAATGTGTCCGATGAATGTATGTGTTATTATTACTTGTTGTTAGTATTCCAACGTAGTGTAATGGAATGCATGAATGTCAACCTAAATGGATTCCTTATGTAATAAACCCTTCATCACCAACACAAGACCAGACGATGCCTATGATTCTCATGCATCTTGGGTGAGACCTTCTTCAGTATTTACTTAGGATTGATATGCCAACGCCTTGGGATTTTTGTTGGTCAACTCTAGGTGAGCCCTGGGTCATTAAACCCCTAACGTTACAAAGGAAACATGCAAGTGAGCCAACATAATCTAATGATTCTTAACCACTTCGAGCTCGAAGGTGCATGACAATTACTTGGTCGAGCTAACTTCTTCGGAATGCCAATTTTATTTCGGGATTCTCCGAATGAATGATTCCAAATACATCTTCCAGAAATATATAATGGTTGATATCTTTCCGATATTACAACCCAAATTTATCTCGGTCTCGAAGATGCATGATAGTTAGTCAATTGGGCCATCCTCTTTGGAAACAAAAAATTTCCATTGGACTTTCTGAATGGATTCTTCTGAATCTTCCTTCCCAAAGGATTCGACGACCATGATTGATCGCAATCGATGATCCTCAATCCTTTTAGGCTTATAAGTTCTCAACCTATAAGGCCCCTCTCATCGTCCCGATTCAATAATGGGGCGAGACCTGTTACTTCCTCCGCTTCATGGGTACATGTTCCACTGCAAGGTTATGATTAATCGCTCATGTGCTAAGACATAAATGAATTTGACTTCTTTCCTTATCTTGTACATGAATCTTCTTGTCTCTGCCATATCTACAACTTGCTAAATGATCTAAATCTTGGGTTTTCCCCAAATCATCTCATTGCAAGACTTTAAGAGAAATAGAGGGTCCAACTATGCATATTCCTATTCAATTCAAACCCCTTATTATGTCTAGTCTATAACCTATGTATTACATTTCTACACATAGACAATTCATTCCAATTCATAGGGATTTCAACCATGAAATTCATATTACTTGTGAATTACACTCAACAGAGAATAACTAACATAAAACAAACCTAACATACATGACAAGATCACAAAATCCTACATCCAATTCCATCCTCAAATTACAGATGTGATTTCCTTTCATGGGAAAATAAAAATAGATGAGAAAGAACTATTTATACAGGATGCATAGGGAATAAATTTATTCCTCTTTTATTTCTAATTTATACTCATAATCATACAATTCCATCAATTGCATAGTCATGCATAATTACACATTTTATAGATCATTAAAGGAAACACATAGAAAAATTGTATGTTATAGGTTGTCAACCAACCAACTGACTAAGGGTGAGCTCTTTTCCACCCAACCATAGGATCAGATGCACTAGCCCTTTCTGCAACTGTCCACCCCTGTGCTAGACCAGGATAACACCAGCGGAACATTCAATCTCTCAGAGCAGAATTAACAATTTGAAGGCCACTTTCTTTCAAAACAAATACTGGCTAAAACCATCCATACCCATTAAACCCAGGGCCTCCATGAGGTTTCTCAGATTCCATCCCAACTAGAATTATCTCAGCACAAGGACTTGTCTTAGCTTATTGCAACAAGAATCAAGTTGGTGGCCCTCTCAACTTGAGTTGGTTTCATGGTTCTCTGCCCAACCACACGAAATCTCTTTTTCTATCTATCTTCTCTACTTGAGGGATCTCCCATATATCTCCACAGTCTCCAACATCCTCTGCATATTCCTTTTTTCTCTCTCCCTCATTGACTCTTCCCATGTTCAATCTCCTCTGACTTTTTCTTCTTCAATATGTGCCTCATGTGTTTCTTCCTTTTCTTCCCCAAGAAGGTTCTCAACGTGTTCTTTTTCTTTCTTCTATCAAAAGGTACTTGTGCTAGGGTAATACATTACCCTTGGTTGAAATTATTCAGTTTCCCAACCAATCCTCCATACCTATATTCATTGTGGGTGGGTGGTTGTTCAACTACCACCCCCTCTTGTTAACTGATTTTCTTTGAATTTAAGAAAAGGGGACTCAAAATGATTATTCCCAAAAATACTTCAGCAAGGGTGACTTAGGACTCCTTATCATAATGAACCCCCTTTATTCCCCCTCACTATTCCCTCTCGTAGTATCATGGCTAGTACTAGTGCTCCACCCATGAATCAGTTGTTGGATTTCTTTAATTAAACAATAATACATTTACAATGTTCATGGCATGATAATGATATTTCCATGTTGAGATATAATCATCGTTAATCATGATTTATTACAAATTAATTAGAGGATTAAAATGGGGATGTTACATTTAACTACTAGTTTGAGCAAAAAAAAAGTAGAATTGTTTATACCCCTTTAGGTATTTGTCCCCAATAGGTTCACAATATACATCATAAATAAAATAATTTCATAATCAATCATGACCCATATCTATGGCCTTCAAGATAAAACAAGAAGAATTAGAAAATTGTAATAGGTCATCATAATGCATAATAGAAAGAATTACCTCTTAATCAAAGACGAGAGTGACGACCTCCTACAAAATAATTCCATTGTTTGACTCCTTCTAGAAACATGTACCAATAGCCAACTCGTTCCTTAAATATATTGTATGCTTCCATATTGAGTTCTATAAACAAATAAGTGAAGGAAACATGATTAAAAATAAAAAGGGAATTATTTACATATTCAAAGATAGGCCTTAGAAACAAATTGAACATTATACTATGATTGGTCATCCATTTTATAACCACTTGAGAGCATCTAAAGTATTGTCAACTCTAAATTCCCTTTTTTATTACAATTTTTAAAATAATCTTCAAAGCAGATATTTAAATATCTCAACAAAGTTGTTAGACTCCCCTCCTAACCCATAGTTGAAACAAATAAAATGGGTCTCGTTGAGGAGGAAAATTCCTCTAGCCACACATAGAGAAGGGGTACCTTGGTTGGAACCATCAAAGTGCCCCCAAGTATTAGATATATCAATAAGAGGGTGATAAATTTTTCTTTTAGGAGGGGTTTTAGGACATATTTGAAATAAAGGAAGATATTCTAGGCTTGAGTTTCACATTTAAAGGGAAGGAGATAATCTTATACCCCATGAAACAATGATATGCACAACCATGAATTCCTTTAGTTCCTACTTCTAAAGCTAATGCTTAAATCAATCAACAACATACCCCATGCCAGACATTCTTTATACCTATCATTGAGTCCATATCCACCCATAATTCTTATGAATAGGGGAAATGGATTAACAAATGAGAAATAGTCCCCTCACTTTCACAAAGAGAGCATGTGTTTCAACCATGCTTGTTTCATTTCTATAGGACATCATAAGTTAGGGATTTTTTAAATATAGCAAGTCACATGAATACCCTAGATTATAGGGTGATATAATTTTCCACAAGATCTTCCACCACCACTATGGATCCTCCACCCTATCAGGGGTGTGTATGAGCTTATATACTAACCTTCGATTATAGTGGCATAAAACATTATTCATGGAAAACAAATCTCATCATGTTTAATATGGACATGGCCCATATTGAGCTTAGCTATGTCGGCTTCAGATTGATCCTTTTCATTTCCTTCTAGGCCTAAGAGTCCATTTTGATTCCATTATTGACTTTATATTGAAAAGGCATCTAGATTGGTTTCTTGGGACAAATTTAACATTCCTTTACTCTTGAGCACTGAGATCATATTATAAAATAATTTATAATCATTCCAACTACCCACCCAAGGATATGCTTGAATCTTAATTCTCTCTCCATTTTTATCCCTTTAGGCTAACAAATTGTCAATAGTAGGGAAGGCACCATTATCCATGGATTTCCAAATAATTGAGGCATTGTGAGAAGATTTGACTAGGTTCCTTGTCCATTATTCAATAGTGAAAGGGTCAAAATTCTTTTGAGAAATAATTTGGACCCGCAATCCATATCCTTTGTTAAATATCCAAATTGATTTAGCAACTAAATCTCTCTCAAAACAAAGTATATTTTTAAGGCCCAAACCCCCAACTCCTTGGGCTTGGAAATAACTTTCCATTTAACCCAAGGGATGCCCTCTCTGTCCTCATTCTTATACCAAAGGAATATATAACTTATTTTCCCTTTTTTTTTAGGATTCCTTTAGGGATATAGGCTAAAGAATGCCAGTAAACTAGAATGGTTTCGAGTACTAATTCGACTAGGAATATTTCATAGAATGTGCTTATTGTAGCTATAGATCTATAATATTTCTTCATATCCTAGAGGGTGTTAATGTTTTTCCTATGATTAAAAAATTTGTGAATTAATTTTCAATTTTCATCACTCTTAGCTATAAGGCTTGTATTTTTAGCCTCCATTTAGCTTCTTGATCGACTAGAATTTGCCTCTTTTTTTATCCATTTACTTCAAAAGGATTTTTCATTTTCATCACTACACCCTACTAATTTATTATCATGGAACTTTGAAATTTTGAGCTCAATTGAGCCTATCTCCTCATCATCTTTCTTCCTTTTTACAAAATCCCACGAAGACACAATTTTTTGACTTCCTTAAGGTATATAGTGAATTGTATGCTAATTGATTCCCTTGATGTATCATCATGGTGTATCTACAAAGAGGATACTGCATTTATAAACTCTTCCATTCCTTATCCATTTAGAGTTAAATTTCAAGGGATTAGGAGGCTTGTTTTATAAACTCTTCCATTCCTTATCCATTTAGAGTTAAATTTCAAGGGATTAGGAGGATTGTTGTCTACTTTTGCACGCTAAAAGAACATTAGAAAGTGGTTGAAGTCCCCACCTAAGTCTACCCAAGTTTTGAATCTAGTCTGGTCAAATAAATGGGGACAAGAGACTTAAATCATGTCAATCTTCTCTACCATGCAAGAGACTCTATTTCTTATTCCTCCATGTAGGAACCATTTTATTAGGCTCAATATCAAGTAGGCTAGCCTCCTCCATCTTTTTCAATAAGTAGTGAATTGGAGGATTTGATTTGGCAACTTCACCTCAAATTTTAACTTTTATACAAGTGACATTTAAATCCCCTCCCGTGAAGATTTTTTTTCTTTAAAAAACCTTGAATAAATCATCCTTCCTAAAGTCCCCGAGGTGTAGGACAGTCAGTGATGGAGTTTGTTGTTAAGAAACTCCGTAACTTTTGCATACAATCTTCGTTTTAGGTGCACGATAGCTCATTGGAAAGGTCTATCTGAGGAATACACATGTTGATGATATCTATCGAAGGTTATTTTGACTGTGGCAAGCTCTAAAAAATGTTGTTTAGGGCCTCAAAACGGCCCCGCAAGCTAGGGACCTGAAAACTAAGGAAAAAACTACCAAACTAGAAAACTGGTAAAATGAGCCAGTTGGAATAGGTGAGAGGCCACCGACATCCATCTGGATCATAATACCACTTATGACATGCCCATCGGGATGAGTCCATTCAGGGGATTATATGGCTAATATGCCCCATCATTTGTGGATTTCACATTTGGGGAAAGCAGGGCCTTAAAGGACTAGGATTGGTTGCAGGAGAGCCAAGATATAGTGAGAGTTCCGAAGGAGAACTTACAGGTCACCTACAATCAACAGAATATGTATGTAGACAGGAACAAGGTCCGTAGAAGATGTATGCATACAGTCCTCATTGAAGAGGAGTGGTGCAAAGAAGTTGAAGTCTCACTTCTATGGACCATACAGGGTGATCGAGAGAGTTGTAGAGGCAACATATGAGTTGGAGTTGCCAGAGGGTAGTAAGATCCATGACATCTTCCATGTGTCTTTCCTCAAGAAGGCGTTGGGACAACAGGTCACCACCTCAGGAGATCTTCCTCCACTGGATGAGAAAGGGTAGTTGGTTCTGACTCCAAAGAGGATAATTGATGTCCAAGAGAGGACGCTGAGGAATAGAGTCATTCGGGAGTACCTAGTCGTACAGAGAGGTTAGCCCGCAGAGGATGCCACTTGGGAGGGAGAGCATATCTTACAACATCTTGATTTGGAGTTGCTTGAGGACAAGCAATCTTAGGAAGGGAGGATTGTAATGTCACTTTCCTCTTGGTCGTGATGGAGGATGACTTAGTAGCCTATACGACTCTTGTAGGCTATAGTAAGTAGAAAAAAGGGATTCACGAGGATTTATTTAGTGTTATTTGGTTAGAAGATGTTATGTTTATAGAGTGACATTAAATAAAAAGGTAAATTATTAATTACTTAAACACTAAAAAATAATTTTTAATGTTTAAGTAAATATTAAGGAGAAATAAAGGTGAGGTTTGATTTGGTTAAAAAATGGGAAAGATCTAGAAGACTCCGAGGAAGAATAAAAGGAGGGGTAGTGCCTCACTTTGGTATTATGATTTGATCTGTTTTGGAATGCTCTTTGAGCCAAGTTTTCGTTGGGGTTTTGACAAAACCCTTCCACTATTGGTTTAGTTTCAGTGGTGCAACATCCACCCTAGCTAGACATAAGGGGAAATCCATCCAGGGTTTTCCATTGAAGCTTCATCTTTGTTTGACTTCAGTATTGGGTATGTGTTATATTCTTTGCACGAGTAGTATTTTTTGAGTGTATGCGTCAGGCGTGCAGGGGGACGGAGCCCCCTACGTGGGGGTCCGGGGGAAGGGCCCCTAGAAAAATTATTTCTGCCTCGAGAAACGTGACACCTACCTCAAGAAACGTGTCATGTATTTAGGTGGTTTTTTCGACACATTGTTTTTTCCAATGGTTTTCTATTTCCGGTTAAGGA
>ML796516.1:0-26190 GCA_009831015.1 Picea engelmannii | reverse complement strand
CCTAGAAGATGAAAGTATAAATAAGAAGCTAGGATCTCTTGTAAAATGTACATTTGGTAAGAATCCCTTTTGTGGATCAATGGAGAGCTTCTTGGTAATATCTTTTAGAGTATTGATGGAGAGCTTCTTGTGAGAGAATCTTATTGGTGTGGATCTCTTGAGCATGATTGGCGGTCTATTCTGAGGAAGAGAGCGAGAGGAGGATCTCATGGATGCATCAAAGTTTTGGCAATGTCGGAGATCTTGACGACAAAAGTCTCGGAGTCACAGAAAACCCTATTTTCTGATGCCCACGTGGGTTGTCTGTGTATAGGGTGCGTGTACACACGGGCTGGCTATGTATAGGGTGAGTGTACACGTGGGCTGACTGTGTACAAGGAGCATGGATTGAATAACCTCATGGATATTTGTGTTTGAGCTGGTGTCAAGCTCTTGGATGATGAGGCAGGTTCTAGATCTACATTCTATGGCCTCAATCTATCACTAAGACACTGGTATGGTTACATTATTGCCTTGATAGATGCTATTGTTTGATATGTTGTGAATGCTTAGGGAATTCTTGGTATGGATTCTATGATGTGGCTCAATTTGGTTGATTTGATGGATGGAGTGAGAAGCACTCTTGTGTTTCAGTAGTGACATGATTGCTATGGTATACTAGCTATTTATACATGATTGAGATATCATTCATATTGATTTATTGTGGAGCATGAGCAAGATATTGGAGAGCTTGGATGTGTTGTGACTGGATGTGGTTTAGTTTGGATAGTGGAAGACAAAAGGGTTCTAAGTATATGAAGAAAAGAGAAACCCTAGTTGCTTAGAAGCAGACACTTGTTACATTATACACTGGTCGCGTTCACACGCGGGTTGTAGTGAGCCAGGGCATGTGCACACGTGGGATGCACTACTGACAGGTCGCGTACCTATTCACAGATTGATATCTGTTGAGGATTGTTGCCTCATCTCAGTTGGTGCTGAGAATGTAAGCTTAGTCTTGCATACAGAGCTAGTGCTCTTGTAGAGTTGTACTCTATTCAGTTGTTGCTGATAAACCCAATGATTGTAGTCCGTAATAAAAAGAAAAATGTACATACATCTTGTGTTCTTTGTGTCCATTATGATGATGACTTGTTGATGATATATTGCTGATATATGTTGTTGATATGTGCCTACATCTAATTGGTTATAAATGACAACAATGAGTAATGAATAAATGTTGAATGCTAATTGATAAGTTTTGTGCAAGAGGGAAGTTTTGGGAAAAAGAGCCCCACACTCATTCACCACCCCTCTAAGTGTGGTAGGTGTGTCCAACCCTAGCATGGTATTGTAGAAAGACTCTAGCTGGAACAAAGTAGTGTTGACTGATTCATGGTGCCCTTATTATTGATTTACCCTTAAAGACTATCCAAAATGCCTTCTACCATGACCAGGACTACAAAGGGGAAAGTTGTGATGTTATTCATCACTTTCTTAGGGTTGTAATATTCCCATAATTGAAGGAGAAGGTTGTTTGAGGGATAATAAGTTCCCAAAAGTGAGATCCATTGCTGCAACATGTTGTTTTAGGGCTGATTTATGGTGGTTTTAGGGTCACATATGCTTATAGTTACTTAAAACAATCCCATACTTGATATTAGGTTCTGCTTTGACCCTAATCATGCCCATATTTGGAGTTTCATTGTTTTCTTTAGCCCATGACTTCATAAAAGTGTCCAAACATGATTTTTTGTGGCTACTCTTGAGGGGATTGCTTCATATTATGATTAAAATGATGCCTAGAACTCACCCAACCTTGGGGTTGGGGCCTCTTTACTGTTGTTATGACCTCTATAGTTGCCTAGATTTGATAATGAGGCTTAGGGATGACGTGGACAGTCTCAAATAATTCCCAGAATTGCTTGTTAAGGCTGCTATTAGGTGAAACATATACCAAGATTTTTAGAACAATACCTAGAAGATATTGTTCAGAGAAAATTTTGACGTGTTTCCTACTTATAAAATGCCTAGAAGTTCTCTCTTCATACCCATAACTTCTCCAATAAATCCCAGACTTGTCTTTCCAAGGCTAAAGTGTGTCATAGGCTATTGTTTTGGGTCTATAGTCAACAAAGAATTAGGAATGAATGTTATTTTAGGGTTGTTTGAGGCCATAAACATGCCCAAAATTTCTCCTATTGTTGTTTTACGATACAATAGTCCCTCAAATATGCTCAAAATCCCTTAGGGAATCATCATTGTCCATTTACCAGTTGATTCAACCAAGCAAAATTTATGTCACCCCACTGAAATGTGATGAAAATCACAAGTGGACACCCATTAAAAATAGGGATTGGCTTCAACTATTGGAAAATAAAAAATCAGTCTATGCATATTCTAAACATATTTGGGAGTAGCTCATATGCTAGGTACCTTCTCAAACATGAACAACAAGTACAAAATAACTAAAGTAGTTTGTTATCTACATCCAAACTATGAATTCAACTTTCAACCAAATTCAAATATGATTTCATGTTCCTAACAAGTTTCAAAGCCCAAAATGAATCAACACAATGTTACCATAATAAAATGTCTATGAATAATACATTAGGGAGTTTACATTCTACATTTTCCAATATGCTTACAAAACTTATTTTCTCTCTTATCAATTTTGGTACAACTCTAATGTTGACTCTCAATAGTTTTAGGATATCCCAGGAACCAAAGCAACATATATGGTTAAAGTATGTCAGAATTAACTAGACTATGCATGAATTGATCTTTTTTCATAGTTGAGCCTAGTTCTAAATATAATCCTTAAACTTGAAATCCATTCCTAGAAACCCTACGTATTGATTGTAGTCTGCAATTAGTGTGGTTATGTTTAGTAGCACTAGGAACCCTACACTATTTTTGCATGAAATTACAATTATTCAACTAGCCTATTATATATTTGGATTCATGATGATTTGAGCAGATCTGAATATGATTTCATTTTCTTGAAAAGTTTCAAACCCCAAAAAGAATCAACACAACATTAAATAAACCAAATGTTTGTGAATAATCCGTTAGGGAAGTTATATTGCACATTTGATGGTATGATTTCAAAACATCTTTTCACTTTTACCAGACTTTGAACTCTAATGCTTTAGGGTATCCCAGGATCGAAAGTGGCTTATATGCTTTAGGTATGACATAATGTACTTGACAATGCCTGAGTAGATGATTTTTCATAGCTAATCCTAGTTGGAAATGATAGCCTTGATTTACAATCCATGCCTAGAAATCCCAAATATAGACTATTGCACAATTACCGTGTAGCTATATATGTGCTATTACGCAACCCTAAAATATTTGTGCATGGACTTACAAATTTCTAATTATTCAACTAGCCTAGCATATCTTGTGTTTCAAGATGAATTTAATTTTCCTTCATTGTTGAAGTCAACACTACTTAGTAAATCCAAGTTTGTGTTTGAGATGTAAATTGTACTCTTTGATTCTCTAAAGAAATAATAAGAGACAAGTTTTTTTTTCATGAAAAAAAAACCTATGCTAGTTTGAATGATGGATGAATCCCTGAAATGATTCATGTTCTGCACTTGTTTTATTACATTTATGACAATGCTTGTTGCAATTATGTTGTTTCATTCTTTGAAAAAGACAACATTTCCATTGGAGACAATTTGTTGCTACTTTTAAATGCTTGTATTTTTTTTTCATGATGGTTAAACCACATGTAGATCAATTATATCGATAAATCAGTGGGAAAAAGAAAATGCCTTCATGTCAACAACGCTCGCAAGGTTGCAGTACAATATCATGTTAATATTGATATTGATCATGATGATGAAATTGATGAGCATGTACATGACATTAATAGTGGTGTCGAATTTAAGGTAATAAAATTGTTGTCATGATAGTTAATCTGTCCCAATGTTTTGTCATAATTTGTCACGCTTAAGATGTTATTTTTGACTAAATTTTATAGCTTGAAATATTATTTACTTGATATTATTTGAATGGTAAAAATATAAAAATGTTATTTACGTGAGATTTTTATTAATATAAAAAGGTGTGGCCATAGCCATAGAGTATAAAGAGAGAACTCAAAATTTCAAAATTCTGGCTCTAATAGAGCTTCAATCTACCTATTGTTTTCCTGCCTATAGACCTTGACAAATTATTACTACTACATCTAGATTTGGCTACATAGATACGACAAAATTACAGATTGAGAATTTAAAGCATACACTTGCTATGTGTCACTTCTTTGATGCTCCAGGAGATTTCTCTGGATGTTCTTGTTCCTCCTCTACTTCCAATGGCACATTCAGATCTGGAAAAATTCCAACTTCTGCTTCCTCGCCTTATGTTGAACCTGCATCCAAGAAATTTACAGGTTCCTCATTCCTTTGATTGATCTGTTCTTGAAGGGAGATTAACTGGAGATGCAAGAAATCTACTTCATCTTGAAGTTCGCTGATGAGAGCGCGATGCTAGCTTAGAGTATTAAGTGTGAATGGTGTTATAGAGTTGAGGGAATTGACTCTAATAGGAAATATTTTCCTTTATTCATTGATTTCCTCCAATTCATCGTCAACTTTGTCTATCTAGTCCCTATTGTCCATATTTAATTCCTTGTCCAGGAGAATTCACAGTGAGTTGTCTTTCAAATTGGGGATGGGATAGTCTACGAGATTGAGAGACTTCGCCAATAATTCTGTCGAAATTTTGTTTGATCCAGGATTTTCTTCTTCAAGAACTCACATCCTATTGTATCTACTTGTTGTAGAATCCAAATGAGATGACAATTCTTGGGTTTTCGTAGATGAACCAGACTTATAAGAGGTCAGGCTACCCAAACAATTCCAACATGGGCTCCAAAACCGAATTTGGAGAGGGATAAGAGGAACAATGAACTCAATTTCGAATTTAAGAGTGAATTGATCACATACCTAGTGTCCCATGCATGGGATAACCAACACAAGCTGGCCATGCACCTCCCACAAACATATGACATGATCCTCCTTAATTTCGCTGAGGAGATGTACATCTCTCACCTCCCCACCTTCCATAATAATGAACATTCTTCTCCCCTGCATCGGAGCCATCATTACCAAAGTGATCGTAGGATTCCCCTGTACAAGATCTATCTCACCACGCGATGAATGATATCAATTCGAATTTGGAATGACTGATGCCATGCTTCTAATGGAGTTGTTTGCATTATATGTTGCATATGTCCCTTTCACACATCAAGGAGGACGTACCACGTGCTCGATCCATCTTTGTCACTTGTGCATTTCAAAATTTACAGAGGGGGAACCACCAACACCTTACCATCCACCCCTATGTTACTAGGGGCTATCCCAATCACTTTGTTTGCTAAAGAGTCTGCCACCGAGTTATGATGATGAAGGATATGAAAAAAAATGGGATCGAATACCTTGTATAGAATGTTTAATGCATTTCATGAGATTATCTAGGATTGTTTATTTTGGAGGGAAGGTCTTAATGAAATAACAAATAATGTTTTTGGAATCACCAACTATATTTAGCTAAGAAATGCTTATGTTTTTTGCTAATTGTATGCCCATAAGCATGGCATAAGCTTCTGCTTTATTATTGATTGTGACTCCTAGATTCCAAGAATACTCCATTATTTGATTTCCTCTAGGGTCATAGAGAACCCCTCATGCACCTGCCTCCATGTAAAATCACATGTGTTACTACAAATTTATAGTGAGTTTTCTTTCATGGTGTCATAGCCTATAGGGAACACAGGCCTTCTCTTGTATATCAAAATAATAACACCGTCTTAACTAAGGATGAAAACAAGGGCTTGATGAAAATATGGCAGTCTATAACAACATTTCAAACTCTTCAAATCATGACACATTTCCCAATGTGTTGTCATTATTCATGCTTAACATGTTCTTTTGGATAAAATTTTATAGCTTGCATTCCTTGATTCATATTTTTAAATGTTGTATTTTTTTTTGCATGATGAAACCACATATAGAGTTATAGCAAAGTAGCAGGAAAAATACCCAATTTTAATATTGGTAGTGATCATGTTGAACCTGACAACCATGTGCAACACATTGATATTGGTGTTGAACTCGAGGTGTGCTAAATATTAGAATATAATTGTTATTTTATCATTTTTCATATCTTAATTTAATGTGTATTTGTATTTGTTTTTGTAGAAATGTGTTGATCATAAAATCCAAGAAGGTGATAAAGTTGAGGTGTTGGATCCATATGACAATACTCCTATGGGAGTTGGGTGGATTCCTTCACTATCTATTATACATGGAGTTAAATTGAGCGGACCGGGAGATGAAAATGTAAATATTATGAAGGTCACAAGAAACATACCCCTTCTTTATGATGAAAAATAGAAGGATATTTCCATCTAAAAGAGATGGAAAAAAGCTTCACACAGTGGCCACTAAGATATTTGCAAAAAATGACATAGTCAGTTTTTATCATAGCCATTAGACAGCTTGGCCCACTGCTTTATGTAGTAGTTTGAGGTGGATGAATTGAAATTATATATATATATATATCATCTTGCATTACTTTTTTTTTACAATGGTGTTGAATCAATATTTTACCTTTTATTTTATGTTTTAATTTAAGTTTAATATAATATATTTGTTTATGCATTACACAATTTATGTTATCCAATAAATTATTCATATCATATAAATGGACATTTACTACTAAACTATAAAACAATGAATACAAACTATAAAACAATGAATACAAACGACAAAATAAAGTACTACATGACAACAATTAGTAATTACAATGACTAATATATTACTAAATGGCAATGATTAATAATTGCAATAACTAATTTCACTACCAATTGATGGAAATCATTGAATACAAATGACTAAATTTATTACTTGTTGATGACAATAAATGACTACCTTGACTAAATAAATGACCAGCTAATGACAACAAATGACGAAAACAATGACTAAATATACTACTAGTTGACGGAAAATGATAATTAAAATGACTAAATATATGACTAATGGATAGAAATCAGTGAAACAAATGACTAAATATATGACTAATGGATGGAAATCAGTGACACAAATGATAAAATATATTACTAATGGATGAAAATCAGTGACACAAATGACTAAATATATTACTAATGGACAAAAATCAGTGACACAAATGACTAAATATATTACTAATGGATGGAAATCAGTGACACAAATGACTAAATACATGACCAGTTGATAGTGCATATGACTAAATAAATGACCAGTTGACAACACAAATGACTAAATAAATGACTAGTTTTCAACAATACATGACTAAATATATGCCTAAATTTATGACCAAAGTGACCAACCAGAACTACCAATAAAGGTCTAAATTTTTTTAGTCATTTATTTGGTGGCGTTATATATGATCGATAATAAATGAGTATTAGTCATGTGACTAAACTTAGTCATTTATATGCAAATTTTAGTCATTTTTTTAGTCATAAATTTCTCTTTTTCTACTAGTGAATTAGGGTCAAGAAATTTAACAGCCAAAACTACCAGTTATGGAAGATGCAAATGGAAGACTATCTATATAAGAAAGATCTTTTCCTATCGTTGGGTGGAAAAGAAAAGCAGTCAACGGGTATGAAGGATGAAGAATGGGAGGTCCTTGATAGAAATGAACTAGGAACAATACAGATGTTCTTGGCAACGTCAGTGGCCTTCAACATTTCAAAAGAAAACACAATGGAGGATATGATTAAGGCATTGGATAAACTATATGAAAAACCCTCGGTCTCCAACTAGGTATGTCTAATGAAGTGATTATTTAATATGAAGATGTCAGAAGGTGGGTCTATTGTTGATCATTTAAATGAATTTAATACAGTTACTAATCAACTAAGTTCTGTAGGAGTGAACTTTGATGATGAAGTTATGTCTCTTCTAATCTTGTGCTCATTTCCAAAAATATGGAATGAATTGGTCATGGATGCAAGCAACTTTGTCTTTGGTTCAAACACTCTAAAATTTGATGATGTTGTTGGTGTTATCCTTAGCGAGGAAATGTGATGGAAAACCATAGGTGATATAATAGGTAATGCATTGACCATGGAGAACAGGTGAAGATAAAGGGAAAGAGGAAAGAGACTAGGGAACTATGGGAAGTCTAGGAAGGGTAGATCCAAATCCATACTAGAAAATATCGAGTTCTGGAAATGTGGGAAGAAAGGACATCTGAAGAAAAGATGCAAATCTCCAAAGAAACAACGAGATGAACAACATGATAAAAATCAAGAAGAAAATGTAGTAAGTGATGTGTTACAAGATGATTTGATTCTTTATTTAGATAATACTATTGATTTTTGGGTATTGGATTCAAGGGATTCATTTCATGCCACACCCCATAGGAAATGTTTTCAAGATTATGTTCAAGGTGATTTTGGATAGGTTTATTTGGGTGATGACAGACCATGTAAAATTGTTGGAATGGGTAAGGTACAAATAAATTTATAAAATTGAAACCAATGTTTGTTGAAAGAGGTGATACATGTTCCATAGTTGAGAAGAAATCTAATTTGAACATGGAAGTTGGGAAGTGAAGGTTGTTTATCTACATTTACAGAAAAGGCGTGGAAGGTCATTAAAGGATCACTGGTGATAGAAAAAGGAGAGAAGGTAGGTACATTGTATTTACGTACTGGTAATGTTGACTCCTCAATCTCTTTATATTCTACATGAGTGGATACACCACAGTGGAATCATAGGCTTGGACAGATGAGTAAGAAGGGGATGCAGATACTCCACAACAGGAATTTGTTGTGAGATCTTAAACACGTTGATTTGGATTGAACACTGTGTTTATGGAAAATAGAAGAGAGTCATATTTCTCAAAGTCGGGAAGGAAAAGAATAGTGAAAAGTTAGAGGTTGTGCATACAAATGTATGGGGAGCACCTCATGTATCATCTATTGGTGACTCTCGTTATTATGTTACTTTTATTGATGATGCAACTAGGAAAACTTGGGTTTTTTGCATTCGACAAAAATATGATGTTTTTTATCATTTTAAGAAATGGAAAGATTTGGTTGAGAATGAGACAAGAAAAAGGATGAAGTGTCTCAGATCAGATAATGGAGGTGAATATTGTATCAAGGAGTTCGATAATTATTGTTCATACCATGGGATTCATAGAGAGAATATAGTTCCAATAACACCACAAGAAAATGGTGTGTTAGAAAGGATGAACATGACAATCATGGAATGTGCAAGGAGTATGAGATTGCATGCACGGTTGCCATTACAGCTTTGGGAATATGTTGTATTTACTATTGTTTACTTAATAAATAGAGGGACTTCAATCTCCTTGGATGTTAGTATTCCAGAGGAGGCATGGATAGGTAAAAAGTTAAACTACTCATTTATGAAGTCTTTCGGTTGTGAAGCATTTGTCCATATTGATAAAGAAAATAGAACAAAGCTTGAGGAAAAATCCAAGAAATGTACCTTTATTGGATATGGTGTTAATAATTTTGGTTATCACTTATGGGATTATGAAAATCAAAAAATCATTAGGAGTAGAGATGTGGTATTCAATGAAAAGGTCATGTACAAAGATTAGTTGCAGGGAAAGAAATAGGAAAAGGAAAAACACAAAATACATAGTTCTTGATGAAATCAAAGAAAATGAAATTCCAAAGGTACCATAAAATCAAAATGTACAAAAACAAGAGAAGTAGGTACCTCAAACTCTTGCAAGTGTTGTTACAAAATATACTAGGTTAAGTAGACCCCCCTAAATGATACTCTCTTTCATTGTATTATTTATTGTTAACTGATTCTGGTGAACCAGAAAGTTATGAAGAAGCAATGCAGGTAGACACTAAAATGAAGTGGGAGCAAGGCATGAAAGAGGAAATGGAATCCTTGGTAAATAAACATACTTGGGACTTGGTTCAGTTTCCTGCAGGAAAAAGATCAATGTAGAATAAATGGGTTTACATGTTGAAGGAAGAAGATGAAGGAAAAAAGTAGTACAAAGGTAGAATTGTTGCAAAGGGGTTTGCAAAAAATAAAGGTATAAATTTTGATGAAATATTTTCTCCCATCGTTAAAATGACTTGAATTAGGACTATTTTAAGTCTTGTGGCAATATAATATTTGCATTTTGAATAATTAGATGTAAAAATATTTTTTCTCCATGGGGATTTGGAGGAAGAGAATTATATGCAGCAACCACAAGGCTATGAAGTCAAAGGGAAGGATAATTTAGTATGCAGGTGGAAGAAGAGCTTGTATGGCCTAAAGCAAGCTCCAAGGCAACAATATTTGAGATTTGAAAGGTTTATGGCATACCAAGGTTATAGTAGATGTCATTTTGATCACTGTGTTTATTTTAAGAGGCTAGAAAATGGAAGCTATATTATCTTGCTATTGTATGTAGATGACATGCTTTTTGTAGGGTGTAACATGCAGGATATAAAAGTTCTCAAAAATAAATTATATAATTCATTTGCGATGAAGAATTTGGGTGCTACAAAGAAAATCCTTGGTATGAGAATAACAAGAGACAGGAAAAATCGCAAATTGACATTATCTCAGGAAGAGTACATAGAGAAGGTGTTGGAGAGGTTTAGAATGTAAAATGAAAAAACAGTTAGTACACCTTTGGCTAGCCATTTCAAATTAACCAAAAACAATTGTCCCAAGTAATGGGAGCAAATAGAATACATGTCTGGGGTCCCTTATTCATCAACAATTGGCAGCTTGATGTATGTGATGGTGTGCATAAGACCATATCTTGCACATGCAATGGAAGTTGTGAGCATATATGTGAGTAATCCAGGTAAAGAACATTGGGAGGCAGTAAAGTGGATTCTCGGGTATTTGAGAGGTACAACTACTCATGCATTATGTTTTGGAGGTTCAAACATTGTTCTATAGGGATATGTTGGTTTAGATCATATGACAGGTGATAAAGATAGTAGGAGGAGAACCACATGGTATGTTTTGACTGTAGGTGGAACAAAAGTAAGTTGGATTTTGAAACTACAAAAGGCTATTGCACATTCACCAATGGAAGCAAAGTATGTTGTTGCTATAGAGGATATTAAAGAGATGATTTGGTTACAGAGGTTTATGGAGGAATTGGGAAAGCAATAAGAGAATAATAGGTTGTACTGGGACAACCAGAGTGCCATTTATGTTGCAAATAACTCAAAATTTCATTCTAAGAATAAACATATACATCCCAATTACCATTTCATATGTTCGGGTTTGGAAGATGGAAAATTGAAGTTGGAAAAGATACATACTATCCATAATCATGTAGACATGTTAACAAAGGTAGTAACTAGGGAGAAACTGAGTTTCTTCTCGGTTTCAGTTGGCCTTCAAGCATGAAGGTGAAGTTGAGAAACTTATCAGGTCCAAGGTGGATCATATTCCAATAGGTACAACAATAGTGGAATTGTTTTGATCAATCTCCAGGTGGGAAATTGTTGGTTGTGGAGCTTGATTATCTTATTGATTTAGAGGTCTTGTTTCAACCATGTTTGGATCCCATTTCCTAACGGGGGGGGGTGTGCAGGGGATTTCCCCACCACATATGTCATTACGGGGGTGGAAACACATTTTTGAGCCCCCCCTGGCAAGGGTGTGGGAGTAGCGCCCCTGAAAAGAGTTTTTTGGAAAATTTTCTTGTAAAATATTGTAATTTTGTAGTCAATTTGGATCAGTCATTATAAGGTCGCAGATATGATGGTAGAAGTTATGCTAGGGTTTTTTTCCCTAGAAGGTGATCCTCTTTTATGTATGAGTGAATTGTATCGTAGCGAGGTATGAGAGGGAATATTATATTCTGAGAGAGGAGACTGTGAGAAAAAGAAGAGGAAGTTACATCAGGTGTGTTGTAGGTTGCATCCCTTCATTTACTAGATAATAATATAGTAAGGACCTAGAAATATATACGGTGGGCGTAGCCCATATGGGGTGAAACATGTATATCTGTGTCTCTATTGTATTATGTATCTTCTATGTTTTATTTTTGCATCTATTTTATTTTATTGCTTTGCAATTCTTTTTTTCTAACAATGTGCTTGGGAAACATCATCATGCACCATTCGACTATGAAAAAGTGTGGCGATAAAAAAACCTACTAGATCTAGTTCAAAATGATGTATATTGTATCAATATACCTTCATTGGCAAGTGCAAGGTACATTTTGAATTTCATTGATGATTTATCTTGCTTTGCATGGGTGTTTTTTTTTCTGAAAATAAGAAACACGTGTTTGAGAAGATCAAGGAGTTTCAATCCTTTGCTAAAAATCAATGTGGTCAATGCATCAAATGAATGAGATCATACAATGGTGGTGAGTATGTCAATCAACATTTTGAATAATACCTACTTCAATCTAGTATTGACCGGAAATGGTTGGTTCCTCACACACCTTAGAAGAATGGTATTGTAGAACGAAATAATCAAACATTAGTTGAAATGGATAGATGTCTTTTGCAGGATAAATACCTACCTCCTCGCTTCTCGGCTGAAGCGGTATACTATGAAAATTATCTTCTCAATCACATCTCGACTTGAGTTGTTCCTTCCATGACTCCAATTGAACGATGGCATGGGAAGCAACCTTCAATAGACCACCTCAATGTGTTTGGATGTAATGCTTGGGCCCACATTCTTGATGATTGAAGAAACATGTTGGATGAAAAGATCCATGCTTGCATCATGATGGGATACTCTGAAGATTCTAAAGCCTATAGAATGTTTGATCCTGTCAAATGACAAATCATTATTAGATATAATGTTCGGTTTGATGATAAATCTTCTGGAATCAAGTTATTGAATGTCTCCTATGGATTTCTATAGGATTATCCTTTTGATGTTGTCTTTGACACTAGTTCCCATGTTCCATACTTCAGTACTTCAATTGGAAAATCGAACTATCTCCATGTTTTGACTAGACCATCGACCTCCAAGTCAACTAGTCTATCGTTCTTTGTTTCGACTGGTATGCCAACTGAAGGCTCTCTAACTTTTGATCATCCTGATGAAGTGAATCATAGTTCACCTATTTATTTTCTACCCACATGGGTTTCCAAGAAAATTGAAGCTACTAGAAATGATGTTGGAGATGCCTACTACAGACGACAGACTCAAAGTCAAAAGCAACATGCTAGTGTTTCCTTTATGACTCATGTACTAGAAAATTATAATCCTATCACCTACTCTAATGTTGAAGGACAACCTGAATGGGAGAAAGCAATGAAGAAACAAATTGATTCTTTGTCGAAGAATCACACTTGGGACTTGGTTCCTCAGCCACAAGGAAAGAACATTGTGAAGTGTATATGATGGTTCTACCGAACCAAATTTACCTTTGAAGGTTTGTTGAGAGAAATAAAGCACACTTCATTGCAAATGGATTTTCTCAACAAGAAGGCATTGACTACACTGAAACATTTTCCCCCATCGCAAATATGAACTTTGTTCGATTGATTCTTTCCCTTGCTGCTCGTTTTGGATGGAAAATCCATCAAATGGATGTGAAGAATGTTTTTCTTCATGGAGACCCATTTGAAGAAATTTTCATGGAACAACTGCCTAGCTTTGTAACAGATTCAAATTTGGTTTTTTAACTTAGGAATTCACTTTATGGTTTGAGGTAGGCTCCCCGAGCTTGGTATGCTAATATCAACAGTTTCTTTCTTCGACTTGGTTTCAAACAAAGTGAATATGATCAAAGCTTGTATATTCTCCACATAAATGGAGACACTTTGATTTTTTTTGTATATGTAGATGACTTACTCATTACTAGAAATAATAATGATCTCATCCTTAGATTGAAGAAACAATTTGTTGACTTCTTTGATATGTAATATCTTTGTACTCTGCATTATTTTTTGTGTCTTCAAGTATTACCGCTTTGTGATGGATTTTTTATTTCTCATTCTAAATATGTGATGGATATGTTGACATGTTTTAAGATGGTTTATTTCAAGCATTGTGCTACTCCTTTTCAGAATGGAGTAAATCTTACCAAAATCTTCCAAACACCCGCAGTCGATGCTACACTCCATCAATATTTGGTCAAAAACCTTATTTATCTTACTCACAATCGACCTTACATTTCCTTTGCTATTAGTGTGGTTTCTCAATTCATGCAGGACCCCAAAGAAACCCACTGGAAAGTAATCAAATGATTTTTTCATTGTCTGAAGGGTACCACTTAATTTGGTATCAAGTATTGTCAAATTTTAGATTCTCAATTCAGCTTCACCAACTCTGACTAGGCTAGTGAAGATGATGATTAAAAGTCCACTTACGACTATGTTTTTCACTATAGAATTGGACCTTTGGTGCGGTCATGCAATAAATAGAAGGTAGTATCCGTGTCAATTACATAAGTAGAATATCATGGCGTATTTCAAGCAAGTACTGAAGTGGTATGAATTCACCAACTTTTGGGAGAGCTTGGCCTTCTTGTTCAAACCTTAACTACAATCTACTGTGATAACCAAAGTGCTATACATGTTGCTAAAAATCCTATTGCTCATAGTAATATAAAGTGTGTGGAGCTCCGTGCTCGCTATTTGAGACAATTGGTTCATGAGAACATTGTCTCACTCGAATATTGCAGAACAAAAGATCAGGTTGTTGATATCTTCACCAAACCTTTGGTTGAATCCATATTTACCAAGATTCACACGAAGGGGGGGTGTTGGAACATCAAGCATTGATGGTTCATAACACATCTCCTGAGTTCATTTGGTCGATAGGTTGACCTACATATAGATACATTTGGTTGGGAGATCAATCGACACACGACACCATTCAATCAAATATTCGACATGCCTGTCGATAAGACAATTGACCAATAGTTGAAGATAGTCAGGAAGTGGATTGACCATCCCACCAATCGACTACAAGTTGGATGCATAGGCGGTTGAGTTGAGAATCCTTGTTGAGCTGACTCGACGGAATGAATTTGGCGGAGTCAACTCTAACAACCAACCATTACATGTGGATAAGATATTTCAGACTCTATGGAATTTGGTTAGATCTTGAGACTATAAAAATAATACCCTTTGGGTCATTATCATCAAGTGATCAATTAAGATTGTGTAATAGATCATGCAGATCAAGATGTGCAACATGCACTGTAATGTTCTGATCAAAATTTGTTATGCTAAAGTGCTCTAATGGTGTCTTTAGACACCACTTGTATATTTGAAATTTTGTTCCTCTTCAATTATCTACAGTATTGTGTCCTTTGTTTCATGTCGTATTCCACCCTATTCTCCAATGTATTCTTGTTTCTAGGGTAAGTAGGGATTATTATTGTTGGATTACTGAGAGGGTGGGTGAATCAGTAATAGAGAAATTTAATCCATTTTTAACCACAATATGTAAGTGATGTTAACTTTATTATTAATTTACCAATATCATTCAACAAGTGCATAATAAATGAACCATGAACATTGAGMAATCATAGACATACACAATACACTAGTATTTTTATGTGGAARCCCAATGCAGGAGAAAACCATAGAATGATTTTTCTTATATGTCTTTAAGAATTACATTCATTGGAAKAACCAACTTCCTTTGTTCTACAGCTGCAACYRGAAGGAGGCTCCAACCCCCTATATTTTCAGGCTACAACCTAAGGTAAATTCCAACTCTTCAATTCTCTRGCTACAACCAAAAGGAGGCTACAACCCCTTTTTCTCCGGCTA
This sequence comes from Picea engelmannii, assembly GCA_009831015.1. Taxonomy (NCBI): domain Eukaryota; kingdom Viridiplantae; phylum Streptophyta; class Pinopsida; order Pinales; family Pinaceae; genus Picea; species Picea engelmannii. The sequence continues at coordinate 10,442 of ML796516.1, read as the reverse complement.
CAACCTAAAAGTCGATACAACCACCTATCCTTGCCCCATCCAACMTCCCTGAAATATAAGTTCCAAATGTGAACAACCTGTCACTGTTACTGTTGACCTCTGTTAYTGTCACTGCTAACCTATGTCACTGTCACTGATCCAAATTTTTCATTGACCTGATTCTTCTTCAAAAATTTCTTGCAGATCTGTGACCTATATATAYTGCAACACATAGGTATATGTTCTTCTCTTAATTGTAACTCGCAGATGTTCGCGACATTCTTCACTGCAACTCGTGGATTACTAGTAACTCTCTCAACTTCACTATTTTTCCTTTTTCAACTGTCACTAATGAACCTGATACTGGAACTCATTAGTGTAGTCTCAGGTCTAATCATATATGTCATATAACCTATACAAAAAGTATATACTATGAACTGAAGTCAAGAATGCCTCACCAACCAAGTGCCATACATAAGCCATGAACCATTCATCAAATATAGGAAACCATTATATCCATCATACAATAAACCCTAACTGTAATGTAGCCTCAAACTCTACTAGTATCTTCACTGACACTCTTCAACCAAGATTCCTCAAATATGCTCCAAAAACACAAGATATACTATAACAAACTATCTCATGGAGTGTGCCAACAATAATAGGCCAATACACTAGAAATATACCACTGTAGATATTCCTCATACAAAAGGTACCAACCAACCTACAAACCCTCAGGGGTACATGATTTTTTTTCCATGATCAAACTCTAATACATTACCAATAACCAACGAAAAAAATATATAACATACCTTTAAATTTGTGTAGAAGGTTCTACTGTACCAGATCACTGTCACACCTTCCTGTAGTCACTTCTCATCCCTACAGCTTATCACTGATGATAGATAAGATCCTCCTTTTCATATTTGACAACAGATCAATGTTTTGTCTTCAGTAATCCCACAAGTATCGACACTTTGTCCTATTGTGGACCGTAGATGTTTTCTCCCTTATAGTACTGAAACCTGCAGATGTCTTAACTAAAACCCTAGTTCAGTACCCATAGTCTCGATCCTTTGTACTTGCAACTTTATCGATGCTTCAGACTCACTGTTATATATTTTTCAATGATACCTGCCCATAACAATTCACAAAAATAGATATTCAATGTGCTCAATAGATGTCGATAGGAAACCCTTTCTCTCTTATTTATACTCTCCAAGTAGCTTGCTCAAGGGGTTACCTTTTAACTAGCTTTACCCAAATTCCTTCTTTTAGGGATAACCCACTTATAACCAGTTTGTCCACTTACAACCAGTTTTTCCACAAATAGTAAACTCACCACTTCTATTTGCAACTAATTTATTTTTAATTTTTTTTTTTTTGCAACAACTTATCTCATGATTAACTCCTAGTTACAACCACTTTGAACAATAAACTTAATCTAAAATCTTCTAGAATAATTTGACTTCTTTGACCTTCTAGGGGCTTCTAGATAACTCATGAGGGTTCTCCAACTTCACAAGGCCATAACTCTCTAAACATGAAGATTTATGTGATGTTCCACATATCACTGGAAATGGTATGACATGTACTATCCATATATAATAATCTTACTTAAAAATACATTTATCTTTGTATATTTATACCTCAAACAAAATTAAGTCCCTTAACCATACTGTTGGGGCTACCATAATTTGCTACCAAAATTGCTTCAAGGATTGACATCAATGAAAACCAACCCAATTAACAAAAAATACCCCCCTTTGGAATTTATGGAAACACTCTAATGCAATACTAAAGTCATATTTCAAATTCTCCCCATGTAACCATCGCTCTCCACTGGAAACATGCCTCTGTGATCTCTCTCCAAGCATCTAACTCTCTCAACGTGCATCTGATTAATCTCTCCCTTTTTGACATCAATGTAAAAGATAGTTCTCCATTGGGGATGCTCCCCCTAACTGAACTGTCCTTGGGGATTCTCCCCCTGACTGAAATCTTCCTGAAACTGCTCCCCCAATCTAAAACATCCACTTTATGGTGTTTCCTCGTGTAAATATAAGACATATAAGAACATAATTCAAAATTCATTGCGGGGAAGAAACTATACCAATTTTATGATGAAGATACTCAAAGTCTTCCCTTAGAAACGGTGCAATATGTTCTTTGGTCCCAACATACTACAATATACTACAATATGTTCTTTGGTCCCAACATACTCAACTCTAATGTCGTTCTCTGCAACCTGTTTCCGTAGAAAGTGATATTTGATTGGAATGTGCTTTGTCTTGGAGTGCATCACTGGATTCTTTGAGATATTGATGGCAATTGTATTATCACAATATATCATAATGGGCTCATCATACTCAACCTGTATATATTTCAAAGTTTGTTTCATCCATAGAACCTCTGTACAATATGTTGTTGCTACAATATATTTTGCTTCGGCTATAGACAATGATACTGATGATTGTTTCTTTCTTAGCCAAGATACCAAACACTCATCCAAGTAGAACACTACTTCACTTGTACTTCTTTGGCCATCAATGCAACCTACCCAATATGCATCTGTGTAGGCAATAAGTGATAGATATTATCCTTTTGGATACCATAATCCAAACTCTTTTGTACCCTTGAGATATATGAATATCATATTTACTTCTATAACATGTGATTCTTTTGGTGTTGCTTGAAATCGTGCCACTTGTCCAACTGCCTGCATTACATATGGTTTGGATTATTTCACATAAATTAAGGTACCAATCATTGACCTATACTTCCTCTAATATATAGACTTTGAATCATCATCTTTACTTAACTTACAACTAGTTTGCATAGGAGTACTGACTAGTTCGCAATCTTGCATTCTGAACCTCTTTAGAATTTCTCTGATACACTTGGTTTGAGAAATAAAAATTCCTTGGTTGCTTTGACATATATGAAGACCTAAAAACAGGGATAATTATCCAATTAATGACATTTCAAATTCATTTTGCATATCCTTTGCAAATTTTTGGCTCATCCTGTCATCATCACTTCCAAAGATAATATCATCAACATAAACTTCAATTAAGAAAATACTATCTTGATTTACCTTTATGTAGAGGTTGTTGTTTTCATTTCCTTTCTTAAACCCTTGTTGTTGTAAAGATCTATCCAGTTTGGAATACCATGCTCTGGGGCCCTTTTTGAGACCATGCAAGGCCTTCTTCAACCTACAAACATAATTTTCATTCTCTGACAATTGAAATCCTTCTGGTTGCTCAATATAGACTTCTTCTTCTATATCCCCATTTAGGAAGGTTGATTTCACATCCATATGATACACTTTAATATTCTTGGAGAATGCATAAGCAAGGATCAATTTGATTGCTTGCATTCTAGCAACTGGGGAAAACGTCTCTTCAAGGTCGATACCTTCAACCTGAGCATATACTTTACATACCAATCTAGCTTTGTTCATGGTAACCTGTCCATCTTCATTCAATTTGTTTTTGAAGACCCACTTTGTATCGATCACATTCTTATACCTTGGCCTTGGAACCAATTCCAAAGTGTCATTCTTCTTTATCTGATCCAACTCTTCATCCATGGATTTTATCTAGAATTGACCCTTACTAGATTCTTCAAAGTCCCTTGGCTCAATTGAAGATAAGAGTGCTAGGTGCAATTGTTTTGTTGAACAAAATCTTCTTCTAGTCTCAACTCCTGCATCTTTGTTCCCGATAATCTAATATGATGGATGATTCTTTTGTATTCATTTTCTTGGTGTCTTTGGAGGTATTGGAAGATCTTGTTTTTCTTGTTCTTCTACTTCTAATTTCTCTTCTTCATCTTCCCTTTCTACTACTTCTTCTTCCTTTGCTTTTTCTTCATGAACTGTTCCATTGACTCCTTTTCTTCTTCCTTTATTTTTTTTCCACTTGTCTCATCAATCATCACATTGATGCTTTCCACAACATTGTTGAGCCTTATATTGAAACATGTGTATTCTTTCCTTGTGCTCAAGTACCCAACAATTACGCATTTTTCCACACGAGAATCGAACTTTCCCATTCTGCCATCTTCTCTTTCGATGTAGCATTTGCTTCCAAAAACTTTGAAGTGCTTCACATTCGCTAGTATTCCTTTCCATAGCTTGTATGGATTTTTATCAATATTGTTTATGAGCATTACTCTGTTTTGAATATGAATTGTTGTATGCACTGCATGTGCCCAAAATAAATCTGTCAACTTGGAGTCCATCAACATAGTTCGATCCATTTCCTGTATTGTCATGTTCTTCCTTTGGACGACTCCAATTTGTTGTGGTGTCCTAGAAACAAAGAATTTCCTTTTTATCCCACGTTTTTTGTAGAAATCCATAAATTCCTTGGAAGTAAACTCTCCTCCACTATCCTATTTCAAACATTTGATTTTTGAATCCATTTCATTTTCAACCATTTCCTTGTATATCTTGAAGTTCTTGAATGCTTTTGATTTCTTCCTAAGACAAAAACTGCAGTCATCCTTGTATAATCATCAACCAATAACATTAAATACTTCTTACCTTTCAACCCTTTTCTTCTAGTTGGTCCAAGTAGATCAGTATGCAAAATTTCCAACGGATTTGTTGTGGAGTATTCCTTTGACTTGAAGTTGGTCTTGGTTTGCTTTCCTTGTTGAAAATGCTTGCATAATGTGTTGGTTGGCTTCATGATATAGGGAATTTCTCTGAATACTTCCTTTTTTTTTACCTTGAAAGGGTTATCAAATTTTATGTGACCCATTCTTATGTTCCATATCCAAACTTCATCTTTCTTTACTAGAAAACACCTTTCATTTCCAATTTCACTTAAAACATACATGTTGCTTAAAGTTCGTACAGTTTTTGCAACCAATCTTCCTGAACTTGATTTTCTTATCTCACACTTATGTGAATCAAACACAATTTTGTGACCTTGGTCACACATTTGACTTACACTCAGAAGATTGTGTTTCATATCTTCCACTAGTAGAACATTCTCTTCCTTGATATCCTTATTTCCAATTCTGATTATGCCTCTTCCAATCATTCTAGTTGAGTCGTCATTTCAAAAGGAGTCTAATCCATCTCTTTCCTTTCTCAAAGTTAGAAACATGTCCTTATCACCTTTCATGTGCTTTGAGAAACCATTTTCAACATACCAACCATGTTTCTTGTGTTTAGCTTTAAGAGGAATTGTTGCATTCTTCATTGTTGAACTGATTCTTCTTTCTTATCCATATTATTTGAGGTTCTTGTCTGTCATTGTTGTTATTTTGTTGTGATTCTCTTAGAAGAACTGCCATTCTATCATATTTGGCCATGTGTTCAATTTTTTTACACTTGTAACATTCCATCTTAGTACTTAAGGTTTCAAATATGTTGTAGCTTCTATTTTGTGTTTCATTGGACCTTCTTGAATAATCATTTTGTGCATAAATTTCATCAGGGATGATTTTAAGAACCCCCCCTAAATTTATATGTATAATAAATGGGTGAATCCCCATGATACATAGGAAAAATTGAAGGCTATTTTATCAATAATATAAAATGTATATATAAGTTTTTGGAAAATCTTTTAGTCAATTATATAATCTTGTAAAATATTGGCGAAACTTTCACTGAATTATAAAATCTTGTAAAATATTGGCGAATCTTTCACTAAATTATAAAACCTTGTAAAGTTTAGGGGATCCTCCAACGACCTCACCTAAAGCCTCAATTTCCTAACTTGATTGACAGACATTGCCTTTCATTGAGATACCTTGCCTTGAAATGACATGCCTTGCATTGACATTCCTTGCCTTGACATGCCATGCCTTGCCTTTCCTTGACATGCCATGCCTTACCTTGAAAAGCCATGCCTTGCCTTGACATGTCTTGCCTTGCCTTGACAAGTCATGCATTGCCTTGAGAGTAGCTTCAAAGAATCCATAAGTATATGGTTGGGGTATGCATGCACATTCAAAGGAGAGTGATAGCCAAAAAGAGATAAGTTATGTGATTGATGTCTATTTCTAATGTTGTGAGTGTTAGTGCTCAAAAGCACACCATCAAAATTTTAGATGATATAAATCAGATTATTATGAACCTTAAGTCATCTTATCTTGTAGCTGCGAATGTTTGGGCACATATGGACATTCGATAAGGATGCAAAAGTGACAATGCTGGGTTTGGTACCAAGTCTGGCACAATCTTGTAAGCATATTAATTGTGTTGTTGGTCATAACTAGTCAAGTATTCAATGCTTAGTTTTAAGGGCGAGGCATCAAATGTTGATAAATATCAATGACTAATGGGAAGAGCCTTTAACAAGCCACGAAAGAAGTCTGATCCTGAAAGCTAGAAATTCTCTTGGCCAATTCAAATGTAGTGTTCATGCTCCATACATGCCATTCATCCGAGAGATCAATGTGAAAATCTTGTTGGGAGATTTATGAAGGAACTAAACTATGGAGGATAGGAAGAAAAAATAAAAAGGGAATCTAAGGCTCAAGCAATTAGTTTAGATCATGGTTTCGTAAGTACTAAAAGTAACCACAACTCATCTGATAATGATGTTTACGGAAGGTTTCTCCAACTCTTCTTCAGCTACTAAGACTTCTAGAAATCAATCAAGCATGCAAGAAAGGCAAAAATAGAGTATACAACTAAGTTTTCAGCGCAAAACAAGAAAATTACATTATGTGCGCTAAAAATTGGTTGTAGAATGTTATTTCATAGGAATTGGTCAGATAAGGTTCAAAGTTCCATCAAATCAAGAGGATCTCTCGAATAAGCCCAAGACTAGAAAATAGTCAAAGTGGCACACATGTCTTTTCTTTTGTAGAAACAGTGCCTTAAAAATAGGATATTGGTTATTACATTAGCTACCCATTTTAGTGGAATCCCTTCAATATCCCTCAACATGCCTTTAATTATCATGCTGGGAACAATCCTCAAAATTATATTCCTAATGCCTCCTATGATTGCAAATGCATTCCTAAAAAAACAAGCTCAATGCACTACATGTCCATGATGAAAGCTCTCTCACTAGGTCCTTGAATAAATTGCATGACAAATAAGTATAGTTTGATGCATAGATCTCGTTGCATATTAGTCTTTTTGGGCAGAGGTATTTTATACAGTATCAATAAACCATTGAGTTCCTAGGCATGTTGTAGATCACCTGTGATATTTCCTTGATAACAGTCTTCTTTTCATTCACACTGCCTTAACATTTTGCCCATGAAAATGCAATCATTTCTGGCCTAGATACAAGAATGAAAATATATTGTAATAATGCATTGATTTCCTGCCTGAGATAAGTCTTAGTCATTTATGCCACTATCTCCAGACCAACAAAATGCTTGGAATTTTTTTTTATTCTATTTTCTTTCCCTCTGCAATATGGGTCTAAAAAGTCTCTAGCAATCATTAAAACTATTTGATATCTTGATTAGATCAAAGATTCTTCAACACAAGTATTAAGCCAAGTGAAAGGATCAAAAGCACACATTCTTGTTACTTCTGGGACAAATTCTGTGTTGCCTCCTATGCCGAGTGCTTTGGACAATGGGCAAGTAGTATCATAATAGGAGTGTACTATTTCAAATGTTAGGGTGCTTCTTCTACCATACAATTCAATTCTCTGATCAAGCCTCCATAATGAAAGAGCACTACCATGAAACTAGGAACTAACACCATAAATATAACCACCAACACAACACCAAAGAGTATGTCACTATCATCCATCCAAGCATCAAGTAAAACCATGAGTAGAAAGAAAACATGTATTAGGACAAACCACTCATATCAACATGAAGCCTCCATGCATCACCAAGATCAACCGTCTCTAGCAAAAATAGAAGCATCACCCATGAAGATCATCCACGTGTGATGAAAATCACACTTGTTATTCCTCATACAATATGAGGGCTAACATGTCCTCTGTTAGTTAGGCTAACAATCAGAAAGTAGAGTAAATCATGAAAACAATCCAGCAATAGTTTCGCTTCTCAACAAATTGAACATGTGTAATATGTGACTCTAAATTTGTAATTGCTATGTCATGCAATACTACCAGGCAGGTTGTATATTTATGTATTTTAATTGATCATCATAAAAGGATTGTTTTTAAACTTTATTTGTACCCTGTATATCTTACCAGGTGGCTAGGGATGCTCAGGGTACTGTTTTGGGTGGTTTATTAGAAGCACCCCTACAACCATCTAACAAAAAAAAATATCAGGTATGATTAACTTATTCTCAAATTGATTTGTATTTGTGATTATCATTATGTTCTTTAAATTCATAGATGTCTAAACCTTTTGTTATGGTTGTAAGTACTAAGAAACAACATAAGTATGTTCTGAAATGTCATCAGTGAACAAATGACACTTTTGTTTTCACGGATGTTTTTGGCAAACCCATTTTATTCCACCCAACAGGTACATAATTTCTTATGTATATTCACATTTCAGATGATTAATAAGCATAAATAATGAGTACACAACAATGTCCATTTAAGCTATTGACTGTGTTTTGGGAGGAAATTTTACTTCTATTATAAATGCATGTGAAGTTTGACTTTTCTGAACATCATTTTTTTCTTTTTCTTTTTCTTTTATGAATTTTCCTATTGACATCAAATTCCTGATGATAAATAATGGAAATAGTTATTTGAGCAATTATGTGGATGCACCGTTTAAAAAACTATTCTATGAGTGTATGCTTGTTTGCATTTTGACAAGCCACCCAAGGTTACCTAGGCCTTATCATTGGTTAGACAATCAATATTCATTCCATCATCCATGCACACATACCATCATAGTTATACCGTGAACACATGCTCTCGAATAACATAGGTACAAAATCATATGGGGTACAATCCTATGCTATGGTGCCCCCCCCCACCTCCCCCTTGTGCTTCACTCTTGAAGTGTGTTTCCAAATGGAGTGTTATCACAGGATTTTCACTTGTGCAAATCCCTTCACAAGATACCAATATTGCGTAACAATTGGAAGTAGTTGTCACTGTCACCTAGACAAGTACTTCATTGATTTCTCCATTAGCATTTGATCTACAAATTTGTTCATTGATTCTTTAAAGGGATCTTAGATGGAGATTGGTTAAAGCATGTCCTGTGATTAAAGCATTGCAGTTGAAATTGAAGTGGCTATTAGCCTGTCAGAGTTGATCTTATGCTAATTTTGTGGATTTTTTCTGCAGTCTTTAGGGCTTCTTCTCAACCCATTTCTCTGGCTCCTCTTCAACATGTGCATGCTTCAACTTTGAAAGGTTTGTAATATGGAAAACACTTACTATGTTAGAGAGCAAGCATTCTGCATCATTTTAGTTTTAATGAAGTCTGTGTTTTATAGGTATAGAGAATGGTCCAAGTTCATATCAGCTACCAACTAAGTTCACATGTGAACAACTTCAGGGGTTTGAGCCTTTTGCTGGAAGTAATTAGAAACAATGCCATGGACAACTGCAAAATTTCATTCCAAATTTTATAAAAACTTTTCTTGATTTATCTGCCTGTGAGAAGTGGCCCTCTAAACTTGTATTTATGAAGTCAAAAGTTTCCAAAGTCTCCAGTGAAAGGGTCAATATTTCTGAAGTTGGTATTCACTAGTTCAAATATGAACAACTCGATGCTACTTGCATTGATTAAGTGGATTGTTGTGGTTGAAATCATAGCCTGTAAACACAAGGATTAGATCATAATTAAGGATTAGAGTCTTAGTTATCATTCAGATGCCATCCACATAAATAAATCATATGCCAATAGTTTGATTAAGACGCTTCTAAACCCACAACAATGATAATTCTAATTAAGGACATCATTAAAATTTATTGCAATGTCAAGGATCAAACATGTCCATATGTGATTTATATGCCTTTGTATTACTGTAGTTTGCTGTCATTGATAACATATAAGACAACAAAAGTGTATCCAAACAAATCATCATTAAAGGCATATAAATTATGTGTGTCGTGTGTATGTTTGACCAGATTATAACCTTGTAGAAAAATGACCCAAAGATGTCTTTAAGTGCATTTCTGCATGACCCAAAGACATTATACTTGATTAATAAATCAGTTTTGCATTGAGGGATCTGTAGATGCATCTTATTATCACAACAATTTAATCTCAAATGGGAGAGGAGGCATTAAATTTTCTAATTAATAATCGCAGATCTGCACTCAAGATTTTATTCTACCACTGAACCTAGAAACATTAAGAAAGACCAATAGAAACATCAGATTTTGGAAAACTAGAAGCATACAAATATGGATCATGAGTGTAGACACTGCATACCAAATTTGATATCAATTCAACATATGACAAAGTGTGATTTGAGATACTAAATCTTCAAATAGACACCAACAAGGTAAAATAAAAAAAACAAAAATATGAAATTGAATGCATCAAGCTAGCAAGTCAGAAAAAGGCATCAGTGCAAACCA
>ML796515.1:111019-126954 GCA_009831015.1 Picea engelmannii | reverse complement strand
AAATGTGTAATTTAGAGTTCAAACCTATGCATGTTTGTTTTTTATGGTTGGATAGTGCTCTTGAATGAGAAATAGACTTGAATGAGGTAGTGATTTCCTACTAGTTATTGATACCCTTACATATATTTTTACTCTTTGATTTGCAAATGAATGTATGCCTAGAATTGATTGTGAATATTGTGGGTACTCAACATTTGGTATTTAATGGGAAATGAGCATTCCATGCCTAGGCAGTATAAATTACTTGTCCATCCTATTACACTTTCATATTCTTTGTTGGTGTATATTTATTGATTCCCATAAATGGTTTGAAGGGTTGCATGCATACCCAACATTGTTATGTGCATCAATGTTCTGAATTAGTGGTGAATGTGCAAGGTTTTGGCTTATAAATTAGTGTAATAAAGACGTTGTCCAAAAATTTTCTAACATGCCTAAGGAGTTACATACATGAACTATATGATGTTGGCATACATGCCATTCATTTATTTAGGCCATAATACATGCTTGAATATTTGAAAAGTGCAGATTTGGTTTATGGTGACTACTAAAGAGTATATCTAGGCATCAAATTTATGATATATGTGCATAATCCTGGAAGGTTGAAGTAGTCTCATCCACCACTCCTTTACTATATACATAGGCATGCACATAGAGTAAGCTACAACCTTGTATAAAAATGCTTAAGTGAGTTATACTTGGAAATATTTTTGGCATGAATCCACAATTGCCTAATAAAATAATGGGAAAATTCAAGAGTTGGTTGGGTTGCTTATATATATACATGTGTGTGTGTGTGTGTGTGTGTGTGTGTGCTTGGTTTCCCCGAATCAATGAGTTGTCCATACTTAGCATGGCATACCCAAATTTATGGTCATATGTCCATGGTTTTAAGTAATAATGATGGTATCATTATTGAGAAAATTTGTTCAAATGGTATATGTTGAAGGTCTACACGCTTATGCATTGAGAACTATTTTGTTTGAGGAAAATAGAATGATGTCATGATTTCAATTTGATGTTGCTCATTGTCTTAAGGCTCACTATATGGATGGATGAGGTATGAAGACACTTTTCAATATCTAATGGCATCCATACAAGAATCTTATTTGTTTGATCCAACAAACCTCAATGCTACTCAAAAGAAAAACAATAATACCATGGAATATTGGTGAGATAGGATTCCTCTTGTGTTTCTAGGTAAACAACATTCAATGCCTGATTTTCTAGTATAGAATTTACCAATATTTCATGCAATGCAACAAAGTACCCTAATTGACAAGTGTAAATGATTATGATTGTGTGTGATATTTTCCTCATTCAAGAAGACAAGGTGAAAGTTCAGTTTTTCTCATGGACACTAGTGGGAGAAGTAATGATTGGTTTTGGCCTATGCTTGTTATGTCCATAACTTGATTTGATGATATTGATGATGCTTTCATCGATACATTTTTAGAACCTTTTTCAAAGGTAGAAGTTGTATGTGATCTTTCTTTTCCAAAGGATATTGTGGATGTTAGATTTGAGGATACTTTGAATACAAAGGGTGATATTATTCAATATGGTCATGATGAACATGCTACAATGGGTTTTCAACAAACACAATTTGTTTTTACATAGTCATAGTGGGAAGATATGTATGATATGAAGAAAGATAATGTCCAAGATGTCCATTTAAGGAAAGACACATTAAATTTGATTCATCATTATTTATCTATCTTCTACCCACACATCCCATTTTTCCATTGTAGGTGTGAGGTCCACATTCCCTTCCTACACATCATTTGCCTCTATATTCCTCCCTCCCACATTTCACATGGAAATTCCATGTGGAATGTAGTGGTGCTTGCCCCTATGCATACCCATATATCTTTGCATCCCAAAATCCTCTGCATCTAATCCCTCCACGTTCCATTTCTACTACCAACTCCCATATGCCTATGTTAACATGTTCATGTTTATGTTCCGTACAAATGGATTACCACACATAGAGTTGATGAAGAGGAGGTTTTGTAAATCTTATCTATAGACCTCCATCATGAATACAATTCCACTTATGTTTTAACCTCATACGATGGGTCCCTTCTTATAACAAATGGATGAATTGCTTATTGATTATTGACATAGACCCCTTCCCTCACACGGGGTTTGCGCGACCTCCCAGTCTAGGATCGTTCAAATCAAGATCCAAATTGGCCATTCGAGCCCTGCTGAGCCCCAAACATTCTATACACAAGTCCTTATTTTTTGTGTGTAGGTCCAAGAATCAACCCGCAAGATCTTTTCTTAAGCCCCCTTACCTTTAAAACTCAAATTCGGGCTCTATCCCCTTTCACTTCCAGTGGGAATGGCATGTGACCATGGGTTCAAAACTAGGCACCAAACACAACACGTTATTTCAGAACCCTAATGCACCATCGAAGTCCCACAAGGGATCGTGGGCCAAAACCGTGGGCAAATTTTCTCATTCCGAAAAAATCCAGGATTTCAGAGCTCCGGGCTCTGGGAAATCTGCGTTCACGACCTTCCATAACTGTCGAACGTCGAATTCGGAGAACCTATAAACACCTATGGGATCAACGATCCCCAAACTTCATCAAGATCTATGACTCCCAGATGACTTCGGGAGTTCGGGATTTAGTTGTTATGGCCGCTCCAACACTCTATACCCCCTAAGTTCCAAAATCTGAATCATATCAGATGGATATCCTCTCTCCATGGATCAATGGCTCTTTTCCACTCCGTACTCTGATATTTGGAGTATTTCGGAGCACTAAACCTTCAATTCACTCGGAGTGCCTACTCATCGGAATGAGAGATCTGGTGACGCGTGTCCCCCTCCGATCGACAGTTGAGAGTGAATTCGGCCTTCAGGCCTCCAGGACTCCTCAACTCCAAACCACTTTCTACTCATATTTTCTAGAGTGTCGAACTCTGGGATCGGTTGACACCTATCCATTGAGATGAGCGGTGGATATTTACTCTGCTACTCCAGGCTTCGGCGATTTTCAAAGAAAAATATTTCCAATCCTTCGGAGTGCTAGACCTTCATACTGAGAGATTTGGTGACACTTGTCAAATGTGATGAATGGTCTGGATTAACTCTGACTCCCGATCCTTCGGGAGTTCTCAACTCATACTTAACCTAACCCCTCTGTAGTGTTATACCTTCGGATCTCCATATCTTTTTCCATGTGTCCCTCTCAAATGGATAGTTGATATCTTCTTCTCTCTTTAGAGCTTCAAGAATTTTGAATTCACAACCCCAACCTCTAGAGTGTTGGACCTCTGGACTTCCAGATCCACTGACATGCATCTTGGCTGATGGATGGTCCATATTTTCTTCAGGTCCCCGCGACTTCGGGAACCTCGTCTCCTCTATGGAACTGTATGGAAAATATCTAGAATGTTCAAGGTTAAACCCAGGGCAACTCACCTGGATCTGACGATAGTTTTTTCTTGCACCCATATCTAATAGTTGAGATCTATCCTCCTCTCCTAGCACTCCTCCTTCTGCTAAACTTTGATCTGATGGTCCATATCACTTACGAAAGTTGATCCGACGACAACTATAGTTCTCCCTCTGTGGTTGTTTCACTTTCCTTCCGAATAAAGGATTTTTCTCAAATTTTTGAAGGCTTAACGTTCGATGCTTCTCCTACAGGGATATCTCCTTGGCCTCTACTCACGTTCTGAAGACGTTTCTCCTCCCGAGCTCTTGAATTTGGAATAATTCCTCTTGCACTCACCTTGTGATTCCCTCACAGTCTAGTACTTAGACTGTTTTTAGTCTCTGCACATATTGTAGAGCTCATGTGCACATTTGCACTGTCTCTCCTGAGCTTGAACTTTCTCAAAATTCTAAGGGTCTCGGCCCTTTGTTCTCTCCAAATGATTTTCTTGTGCCCTCCTGGCACTTTTCTCTCATTCTCCTGAGCTTGACCAACACTGAAGCAGTAGGTTGGATTTGTGCACTCCTTGCACGACTTCTTCTTGATTCTTGAACTTACAAAGACTCACCTGCGCACTCCTTGAAGATATTCTTCTTTAGAGTGTTCAGTAACTCTAGCGTGCTTTCACTTGCATGGTCTCCTCACAGAACTCAAAACAGAGTTCTTGCGCACTCATTGTGCATGCTCAATGCACTTTTTGTAGAGCCTTCTCCTTATAGTGTTCAATAACTCCGATAGGCCTGCCCTGACACTATTTATCCTTTCTGAGTTTGAATTTTTTCTAGTGTGCCCACCTGTAATGCTCTTCCCTTGAACTTGAAATAGAGTCCAAAACGCACTCCTTGCGTTGGCTTCACAAAGTTTTCAACACTCTCGTGTGCACTCCTTGCACAAGCCTAAGAGCCCAGAACACTCAAAAGAAAAAAACTATAGATAGAGAATTTCTACCTATTCCTGCAAAGGGAAACAAATATGCATCCATGGGATCTAACGAGATTTATAAAAAACACACAGAAAACACTCAATAAACACATTCAGAAACAACCATAGAAACACACAGAAACCTCATGGGCAGGAAAAACTGTTGTTGTATTAATTTGAATGCTTTGTACAAGGTTTACAAGACTAGAATTCAACTGAGTCTCAATTATTTCTCTCCTCTCCTCTCCTCTCTTGAACTCCCTAATTCTCTCTCCACTATTGACTAATGAATTTTGAAAACAAAGATATTTTACAAAGGAGGGGATCTTGAGCCTTCCTCCACCATCTACCTACTCGCATTGAATTGCATTGAATTACAATCAATGGACATGTAGTCTGAATCAGAACTAAAAATATCCAACTATCAACCATTAAAGGCAACTTCACATTTGGCCTTTACAAATACAGCATCTCAAATTTCTTGGAGCCTTATAGACTTTAATTTCATTTAATTTCATTAAAAAATTTAAATTGGATTCAAAATGAGAGGGTTGACGCCTCTCTTTCCTCGAAAATCGTTCCTCCTAGTGCATTGATGCACTGGCTTTCTGGTGCATTGATGAGGTGGAGTGATGCTCCTACATCATATTCTCATGCTGGAAAAAATCATGACCTACTGCTCATGGCTCCACTGTTGCTACTGTTGAGATCCCCCAGGGTCCCAAATCTGAAATTGGAGTGTCCATCTGCTCCTATCCCTTTCTGTTGTTGTTGTCCTGCTGCTGCAGTATCTCCACTGGTCAGATTCCATCTGTTGTTGATGGCCTCTTGTGTTGATCTCAACATCAACCTTCTAATTTGTTCGATCTCTCTATCCAGATGGTCTATTGGTTGGCTTCTTCTTTGCAGTATGTCACGATGCATCTTCTCTGCTTCACCATACACTTCAATGGGCAGATATTTCCGATCTCCCAAACTGATTTCGTCACATGTGGCCTCAATTTTCCACTTCACTACAGATTCCACTTCTCCAGTCAAATTACCGATTTTCTTCTCAACCATCTCTTCTGAAAATTATGTTTCTTTTAGTTCCTCTTCTCTCCTTTCATCTTCTTGTGCTGACACAAATTCAGTGTTTTCCAGTTTATCCTCTTGCCGACATTATTCTCCATTGTTCATGACTGTCTCCTTCTAGTAGTCCCCCTCTGTTTCGAGATTTTCCAGCCAATCCTCTAACATCTTCAATTCTTTCTCCCATGGAGTGAGCATATTATATGAATTCTCTTTTGTTTCTCTCATATCTACTTGGGAAGATGTCAATGTCTGCACCATGAAAATTTTTGTTGGTTGTCTCCCCTCTCCTGCACCTTCAACATGTGCACTGGCATCGACTAGGCTGCTTGGAAGAAATATATTGATTCCTCCAATGATCAGAATGTGCCTCTGGTCCTCCTCCTTTGTCAGCACACCTTGTTGATCTGAACTCCTGATACTTTCAAACACTCTCACCTCATCCTCCTTTCCCACCTGGAAATCAGAGTTTTCTGACCTACCCTCTTGGCAGTCTGCGAGATATTCCACCGATCTCTTCTCATTACCCACCTGGAAATATGAAAGTTTACTTATTCCCTCTTAGCAGTCTACGAGATCTCTTCTTGATCTCTCTTCATTTCCCTCTTGGAAATTTGAACCTTCATCTCTACCCACCTGGCAGTCTATGATATATTTAGTTGATCTCTCTTCCTCATCATTGAGATTTGATACCTAGTGTTTCCTCTTGGAAACCAACTACTGGATAGGCCACTTTACTTTTCTCTTTAAGAGACATTCATACCTCCAACTTCCTCTCGCTTTCTGCTGCATCTTCAACATCATCCTATCGATCTCCTCTCATATCTCCTAGAGATCTTTATCCTTCTCTGTGTTTTTTACCTGTTGGCGGTCTTTACTTTGACCCTGTTTTTAGCCTTCAAGAGCCATCTTTCACCTCTACCTCCAAGAATGCAACTGGTTCTTCTCCTTCAACCCACCTGGTTGTATGCTTCTCCTGCTCTGCAACTGAACTTCTAAGGGACTCGGCCCTGTGTTCTATCCAAATGATTTTCTTGTGCCCTCCTGGCAATTTTCACTCGTTCTCCTGAGCTTGACCAACATTGTAGCAATAGGTTGGATTTGTGCACTCCTTGCATGACTTCACCTTGATTCTACTGCGCACTCCTTGTGATTTCTCAATGCACTCCTTGCAGAGCTTCTTCCTCGGAGTGTTCAGTAACTCTGGCGTTCTTTCACTTGCACGATCTCCTCACAAAACTCAAAACAAAGTTCTTGTGCACTCCTTGTTCCTGCTCAATGCACTTTTGCAGATCCTTCTCCTCAGAATGTTCAGTAACTCTGATAAGCCTTCCCTGGAACTATTTCTCCTTTATGAGTTTGAAAATGTTATGGTGTGTCCACCTAGCATGCTCTTCCATTGAACTCGAAACAGAGTCCAAAACACACTCCTTGTGTTGGCTTCACGGATTTTTCAACACTCTGGTGTGCATTCCTTGCACAAGCCTAAGAGCCCACAACACTCAAAAAAAAAAATGCAGATAGAGAATTTCTATCTATTACTGCAAATGCATCCACGCAATCTAAAAACATTCATAAAAAACACACAGAAAACACTCAATAAATACTTTCAGAAACAACCATAGAAACACACAAAAACCTGATGGGCAGGAAAAACGACTTTTGTATTAATTTGAATGCTTTGTACAAGGTTTTCAAGACTGTGTTGAGGGGTCCTAAATCCCTTTAACTCAACAATAGAAACCAAACCTGCCACTGAGGCCCAATTAGACTCTGTAGCGTTTGATAGTGGAATGATTATCTAGATATTGCGATCTGGCCAAATAATCGATGGGCTTTACGTAGTGATTTACAGGATATCTTCTTGTGAAAACTCCTCCTTCAGTTTGAACGTTCTCTTTTTTTGTATTTTCTCTTATAGGTGGGTCTGATAAAATATAGGTGTTGGTATAAATTAGTTGGGTAAAAGAAAAGGGGGAAAACTTGACTACTGAGGAAGGCTGAGCTCATGATAACCCTCATGCTCAAGCATGCAGACAAAGGTTTTCACACCTACGACAAGCCTAGTACTAATACATCAACTTTTTGGTATTTCAATCATTGACTAAGATACAATTGTCAAAAGAAAACATACATGCAATAAAATGATGGCAAGAAAATTAGTTTCCTTAGCTCTAATCACTAATCACGCATTAACCACACGATTTTCTTTCCATCATTAGAGACAATAACTATAAAAATATTGAATCAGCTAACTTATCAATAGATTCAAAAACTCTTACTCATTACAACATCCATTCATGAGATAAAGTCAGAAGTAATTCCTCCTTATGATCCAATCACACACGCCTTTGATGAAAAACAGAAACTTGTCTCTGGTCCTAAACATGACTTCTCAATTAAGGTAGTTACAAAATAGTTCTTTACAATTCCAAAAATTAGGGTCTTTGCAAAAAGCATCGATCTCTTCTAACAGGTCAATCCTCTTATTTATAACAAATTATTAACTAAAAATAACTATCAACAATGCAAGCTAAGTAAAACAAAACATTGCCACATGGTGCTTTCATCTCTTAGTATTATAAGAGTCATCAAATGGTTTCACTTGAGTGGATGAATCTTCTCATATTTTGACCTTTTGACAAAGAGTTCCTTGCATGTGTTGGCATACAGGAATCTGTGTTGATCCATCGGGGTCGAAAGGATCTCCTTTATCTCCACTGCTCATGCCCGATACTTGAATACTTTAACACTTAATTGTTGTAACACTTTCTGAGCCTTGATTGGGTGCTCCATGAATTGTTGTACTTGAACTGGTGCCATGTTTTCCACCTTTTCTATCTTCGTAGTCCAAAATGAGACTTGTTCTGCATGTAGTTTGACTATGTTATGCAAGTCGACAAATTCCTCAGGTGCGTCGAATTATGGAAGATAGATGTCTCTCATCTCCCGATTGATCTTGGTCCAACTCCTTTTGCAATCGACCCATTTCTCTTGGATCTCCCATCGAGGTTCTTGGGCCATCTTCACCCAGTATTCGGTCGACTTCCTTATGTGGCCGATGCTAATGTCCCTTACCACCTGAATGCCATGCTCTTCAGCGTCTTGGCCCTTTTGAACCATGCCGAGGTAATCAATTATTTCCACCACTTGGTGGGCCTTCTCATACCATATTTCCATGTATTTGCACCTTGCTAGATCCATAAAGGTGTCTTCTTGGAAATCGGTTATCCCTGCAATGAAAAGGTGCCGCTCACTCGTGAATTTGTTGTAGGCATATTGGAACTCACTTCTCAAAAATACCGTGGTCTATGTGGAGTCCTAATAGTATTTATCCAAATGGAACAGATGCTCCAACTCCTTTAGCGCAACGGCCAACTCCTCTTCATCTTTTCTTGCTTTATCTAAAGTGTCATCTGTGATTTCCATTCCTACGTCGATAAGCTCATACATCTTGGCATGCTCTGTACTGATCAATTTTTCTTTTGTGGTGATGAGGATGGAACTATCCAGAGTAAGCCTCCTTTTCTTGGTGGTTCTCTTCATGATGGCTTTCCTCTTTCGATCGTAGGCGATTGCTTGTATATCGGAAACCTCATCCATAGGTTTGGGAATTTGATTCTCTCCCTAAGAAAGAGTGTTTCCCAGGCTCTTGATGGTGTATATCTGTTTAAGATTGGGTTCCTGAACCTATTTTGTATGTCCCAAAGGTTCGACTGCTAGTTATTGCTCATCGGGGGGTAACGTACTGGTCAAAATTGATGACTCAGGGGTAGGTTCGGTACTTACTTGATAATCGGTTGTCGAGATACCGATTTCCTGTTGTGGAATCTCTTCCCCTTGTTCGCTTGATCCTAGATCATCCCCCAATCTGTCCATTGGGGTTCCCAGTATGTCAAGTGGATCAACGTCCAAGGCACTTTCTACCTCATGCTCATTCTGTGGATTGTTCTTACTTGGAGCATCAGGACCCAAGGTGGATGCCTTCTCAAGTTCGTTTTCCTCTGTGATTTTCACCGAAGTGACCGGGGACACCTATGAACTATCCTCATCATCGTAGATGGTTATTAGATCGAAGAGGGGATTTGGTGTACTTTTTCTCCCTGATGTCCTCGCTACCTCAGGCTGAGCTAAAAATTCCCCTAGTGATCCGACCTGTGGTGTTGAAGCTTCAAGGTTATCTAACTCGGTGGTTTCTTCAATCTGTATCGGCTCTAGGTCACTTGGTCCTCTCTGAATTTCAATTGGGTTGTCGGTAGGAACCCTCATCATATATGTGAGATTTGGGTTGTTCTGCAACCGATCAATGACTCTTTGTGCCTCTGCCATCAAGAGAAATCCCCTTGTTTGTGCCTGAGGGCCTCTTGAGTCGATTGCTCTATTGTTTCCACCTGTTCATCCATGCCCATGGCCTTGAACCTGGTCATGTTTGGGTTGGCCATCCTCTGCACCACCTCGTCCCATTCCTGGGCGTTCTCTGTGAATACTTTGTCCTCGAACTTATCGTGAGCATACAACCAACAGGATGATACTTGCGAAGCATGTTGGGGGACCAGGCCTTTAGGGTCATGCTTGCAGAATCGGCCTGTCGAGAACCTGAATTCAAGTTGGCTCATCCCTTCTTGTTTGGCTTGGGCAGTATCCTTTACCAGATATACCCCACATGGAAACCATAGGGTATAAAATCATGTTTCTTATCTTTGACCAATGTGACATTATATCCCTGTAGGATGGTCTGATAACAGATTTCTCCCACGACGAGCCAGTCTGGGACATAATATGGTAGGAGATGTGGTGCTTCGGTGGCCCCGAACACCCTGGTGTAGGTTCTGTGCTCGTCTAAGTACCAATGGCCTACCTTGGCTATCATTTTCTTGGTTGCCGCTAATAGCCTCTCCTTCCTTCAGTGTCTGAGCCTGTAGTACACAAATTCTTAATTGTTTGGATATTATCACTCCCCATTTGAAGCTGCTAATGGCGATTGCAACTATGTATGCCAAAGGCATCCATGCTTCCGAAAAATTGGAGCAATCCTTTTATCCATATAACTGGCAGATG
Organism: Picea engelmannii; assembly: GCA_009831015.1. NCBI lineage: Eukaryota > Viridiplantae > Streptophyta > Pinopsida > Pinales > Pinaceae > Picea > Picea engelmannii. Next base: position 116,452 of record ML796515.1, on the reverse strand, counting down.
AGAGCCATCAAATAGATGTATGGTTCCCTCAGATTAATCATTCCATACCATCCATTGCTCTAGTTAGTGAATTTATTGTCCTATTTCTACCATGATGTCATCAACCAGTTGGTGTCATGGAGCTCATAGAATTTTACCACGAAGTCCGTGTTGAGCCTCTCCTCTGGGTCCCTAAGATTATAATACTTCTGGACTTTTTCGGGAGGAAAAGTCCAACGCACTCGCCATTCTCATCGTTCATCAATAATTTATGCCTATCTGTGTGGTCGATGAGCCACTTAGGACCTCTATGCAAGGGAAAATGGGGGTTCTGCACACCACCATGTGTAAATACAACCGTCGGATGTTGGGGAACACCTAGTCATCGAGCACCCTTACGTTCAGGTCTTTGTGTGGGATATACTCCAAGAATTATTCTCGGATAATTCTGTTGAAGAAATCCCCCCATTGTGGGAGCACTACCTTGGATCTGGTGCTTTCCTCTGTATCGCCAAAGGCCGGAGGCTGGATGAAAACTTTCTTTTTTGTTGTTTTGATGAAAGGCTCCGCCTTGGGGGTGTATTCCAACTGCCTCGCGGTACCCGGAGAAGACCCTTCACCAATCTCTCGTTCTTTCAGCTTTGGTGCTCTCGGTGAGCGTCTGGTGGTTAGCTTTCTCGTTGACATTCTTCCTGCAACTAGAGTATATTTTAGAGACTGTGTAAGAAACTGGGTGAACATATATAAATTATAACCAACGAATTGACAAGTTTGGATACATACCTCTGAAGCTTGTTAAACCTGGTTTTGATAATCAAGAGGGTTAGTACAGTATTGAATTTCTCTCTCTGCTCCTTCAGAATCTCTAGAATTCACTTTCGTGCAAAATGAATTTTTTCACAACGGTTCTAGAGATTTAAGCAAGGAAGATCTTACCATGTCGCATCAGCCATTCAATTTGGGTTATGAGTGAAATTTCAACAAATCTGTCGTCGGATCTTTAGAGGATTTTAAAATTAAATTCATCGTGGGTTGACCACAAAGGCGCAGGTGGTAATGTGGTCTATCGACGATTTCAAAATGTTGTTGTCTAATCGACGCACGAGGTAGCAACTAATGTGGGATTGGGAATTAACTAGTTCCTGAAATGTCTAGAATCTGATCGTATCTAATGCCACAAATGTCCCATCGTTCCACTCTTCCAGTTGGTGGATCGGGGATCAGGATTGTGATGTGAAAATTTTCATTGATATCCTCCTGAAAAATCTCTGACGCCAATCGATCTTAGTGTATAGTGCTAACGTGGCAAGGATGACTCAGAGGTATGACTAGGACCTAGGGAACCAAAAAAATGACTCGGGATAGAGCTAGACCGTACGACCCTCTTACCTGGTAAATACACATGGCGTTCGAGACCAGTGACTTAATTCGCTCATGTTAATCGGAGTCGACACTTTATTTAAGCCATTCATTCTAAAACCAAATCCTAACTTGTTGATGACGAAAAAGTGTCAAGGATTGACGACCGACGAAAAACCTACCCAAATGCTCTCAGATCGGCTCCCTCGAAAAGGTCTCGATGTCGAAGATGCATTGGGGATCGACGATCGAAGATAACTTTATCACAGTCGAATTGTTTGTTGTGATCCTTCTATATTTTTCGCGATCCCAATAAATCACATCGGGCAACGGCTATCAACGATTTCTTTACTTCCTTGTTAACGTCTCTCTTCCTCATATTTACCAATGTCGAAGGGGATCGGCTATATCTCAAACCTTTATGTGAATAAATTACGCAAACCAAAACCACCTTATGCCAATGCCGATGAGGATCGGTGCTTGCCGAATGTTGTTTTATGTGTGGTTCCTTTACTTACTTGAATCCTTTCTGACGTCGAACCTGAGCGCATTGGGTGCAGTATTTGGTTGTCAATTCTTAATTTAGGCGTTAAGGTATTTTAGTCATATGGTTTCATAATTTCAAGCAAACCTGAATAGGTGATGAGAGTCATCAAAACAAACAAAGATAAAACATTTCCCAAAATCAAATCGAGTCAGACAGTGCAGAAAACAAGTGGTACCCAAAAAGTGAAAACAAATTATAAGTCCTTTTAGGGTGTGTTGAGTGCTCAACAAATGGAAACTCATTGGGAGAAAGAAGAATATATGTTCCTTCCTTGGGCTCATCTGATGTAGAAGATGGTTAAGAACTTAATTGGTTGTTTATCAAAGCCTCTTCTATCCTTGTGTTTGAAATTCCCTGATTGGTGAATCTGGGCCTACCTATGGGGTTTCAACCTTTATTCCACCTTTGTTTTCTATAACCATGACCCATGCCCTCTTTTCAGAAGAGTTGAGAAAATCATTCACTAGCACCATGCCTTTTATTTATCATCATTCACTTGCTACGATGTTGCTCCCCTACCAGTGAGCGTCCATAGCCCCGACGGAATCACCCTGACGTCACATACCTTGCTTCGCTACTAGTGAGCATCCATAGCCTCGACAGAGTTATATGCATACCCTATCCTAATTTTCACCCATCTGATGTAATTGATTTTATTTCGGAAAAATTCCCTAAGCGAGTGGGAGAGGAGGACGTCTGTTATTTGAAAAATGAGATGGTTAAGGTGAATTTTCGCTATCTCTGTCTTGAGATACATGTGGTCCTTTACATCTTACCTCCTTTCCATTTAGGCTTTACCAGACCACCAAGAAGACACTTCATCAATTTTCCAAGGTTGTTTATCTGCACAGGTTAGATAGAGAACTCCTTCCAAGCAACCGTAATTCTCCAAGCGCTTCTTGTGTTGTATGTAAGAATGAGTAAGGAACAGAGTTTGTTATACCACATGACCTAAGGTCAACCAATTCCTTTCTAAACACAAACTTCAAAAGCGTAAAAAGTACTATAACAAGAAAAACAAAAATGAAGAACCCCACAATCAACCAAGCAAAAAACAAATATCATGAAAACACACACATTTTTTATTTTCTTTTAACAGAAATATTTTTTTAGGGCTTGGCCATTCACTGGGAGGGCGTCAGGTTCCCCCCTTATATTTTTCAACCGATACGTTCCTACTCCAATTTTCTCGGCTACCTGAAAAGGTCTTAGCCATAGATTCTGAAATTTCGAATGTTTTCCCTTTGGTTCATTCGCTCTGTCTCATTTCAGGACTAAGTCTCCTATTTCAAAATTCTTCTCTTTGCCCTTGTGCTTGTCAAACCACCTTTTAACTATCTGTTGATGAGAAATGAACTTTGATTTTTCTTTATCCCTTTCTTTTTCCAGCATGAGGAGGGTATCAATTCTTTATTGTATAACCAATGAGGGTCGTCCTCTAGAATCCTGAGCAAGCTGAAGAGATGGGAGATATAGCCCGTTCGGGAGAATGGCTTCCTATACATATACCAAAAAGTATGGGGAATTCCCTATAGCTTCCTTGGGTGTTACTCTATCGGCCCATAAGGCATTATGATTTGAACTATGCCAATTCCTTTGGTTGTCTGCAATTGTTTTCTTTAATATCCTCACTAGGTTCTTATTGGTTGATTTTGCCACTCCATTCCCCTATGGATAGTAGTTTGCAGAGTATCTGATTATGATTCAATTATCTAAAGAAAACTTTGTTAATAGGGTGGAAGAAAAGTAAGCGGCATTATCAAAAACAAGGATGGATGGCATATTGAACCTTGTGATCAATTATTGTTCTATGAATTTGATCACCACCTTTTTGTTCACATGAGTCAGAGGGGCGACCTCTGCCCACTTCATGAAATAGTATGTGGCAGTCAGTATGTATCTATGTTGTTTCGAAGAACTCGATGTAATTTCTCCTATGATATATAACCCCCATTGCTCTAATGGCCTGGAGACAGCCACAAGTTGGAGTGGGAAAGATGCTCTATTTTCCCTCCCCACGCTTATTTGACAAGTTTTAAAGTTCCTAGCATATGTGTGAGCATACTTGAATAGAGTAGGCCAGTAATAGCTAGCTCTCATTATTTTGTGAGCAATGGTGTTCCCTGCGAAGTGTCCACTTGCAGGACCATCATGGAGATCCTTCAGAACCTTGTATGTGTCTTCACGTTCGAGACATCTTAAAAGTACCCCATCATAATTAAAGCAAAAGAGCATCGAATTTATGAGGCGATATTGTGTTGATTTTAGCCTGAGAGCTCTCCTTTCCCTAGGGTTTAGGTTTTCTGGGCAAGTCCCATGATGCAGGAGATAATTAAATTTCCCATACCAAGACTCTTTCCCTGGGGATACATATGAATCTTCACTACACCATAATGCCAATTCATTCTCCCACCCGAGGTCTTCATGTACTTGGTCCTGGGCTTCAGCTACCAATTTACATAATCCTTGTCCCTTAACCAGTTTGGAAGGTTTTATATCTAGATCAAATTCTTGAACCACTACTATCCAGTTTCCTCTTCTTTCCCCCATCTCATGTTGAGTGAATAGGGATCATACTACAGGGTGAAGCACAATGACTTTGGTGTGGTTCTTTAGGATGTAAGATCCGAAGTGGTTCACTGCCTTGTATACTACATAAGCATGCTTGTCTATAGCATGGTAATTTAGTTCGACCCCTTGGAGATTAGTGCTCATGAATGAGACCGGGGCCTCATTGTTGTCGTCATCCTTTTGAGTCAATATTGTAGCTAACGATTGGTTGGAGGCAAAAGTGTAGAGGAAAAAATATTTTCTAAAGTCGGGACTTCACAAAACTGGAGCTTGAGATATTGCAGTCTTAATATTGTTGAAAGCACTTTTTCGTTCATCATCCCACTTAAATTCAACATCTTTGTGGATCATTTTTTGTAAGGGTTTGATGGTTTCAGCGAAATCGGGGGTGAACTTTATCACAAAAATTATTTTCCCAAATAAGGATTGCATAGTCGTTTTGTTATGGGGTAATAGAAGTTGAGCTATAGCCCTAATTCATTCTGGGTCTATGCAAATTCATGCTTGAGATATAATATGACCTAGTAGTTTCACTTCGTCGACACCAAATATAGTTTTCTTAGGGTTTAAATATATACCGTATTTCCTACACCTCTCGAAAATATGGGTTAAGTGTCGGATGTGATCTTCTCTATTCTTTGAATACACAGTCACAACGTCCAAATAAACTACTACACACTTGTTGATTAGTCCCCGAAATGATACGTCCATGGCCCTTTGGAAGGTTTCCCCTGCATTGATTAACCCAAAGGGAACGCATTTATAAGAAAATGTTCCCCACTTGGTTCGGAAGGTGGTTTTCAAACGGTCTTCCTCTAAAACTAGAACTTGGTTATAACCTAAAAACCTGTCCAACAAGGACAAAATCTCAAAACCGAACACGGTCTGCAAAAGTTGTTCCATCGGTGGGAATAGGTAGTTGTCATTTTTTGATTCTCTATTGAGGTTTCTAAAATCGACACAAATGGATCTCCCCA
>ML796515.1:43666-55850 GCA_009831015.1 Picea engelmannii | reverse complement strand
AAAATGAGCAAGTGAGTTGTGTGATAAAGTGAGGCGCTAGCCTCCCTATATATACAAGACTGGCACATGTGAAAGGTCTTCACTGGCAGGGCCGACCTCTCACTCTGGGTGGGTAAACCCACCTTTAATTTAATTCTGGGTCTTAATAATAACTGCTGGGGCGACTTCTTATTATGCCTATTACAATTGTCTGATGACCAATTCGCAAAGGGGGATTTGGTCCTAATACAATTACCGACATGATTAATCCACAATGGGGATTAATCCTATGAATAAAATAACAATAAGAATAAGAATACTCTTTGCAGTTACATTATTTCAACAACAATAACCTCCTTGCTAGTTGGGATCACCGACATAGTTAAAGTTGTAGGATGCTTGTCTCAAGGACCATTGGATCGGGAACAGTCCTGATATAGGATCGTCATTGGAACTTTTAGATTTGGGGTGTCTGAGGCTCTATGGGAGTAAAACCCCAACGATGACAAAAACTTTGAAAATTGAACGATAGTCGTTGATTTGGAGGAACAGATAGATCGAGGATTCAGTGGGCTAGGTGGCAGATGTCACGATAACACCAGGTCGAATGACACATGTGGAAGCAGTCACATGGATGCCATGTGGCAATAAGGTGACGTATGATTCAAGAAAGTCTAAGAAACTTTATGAAGCCATAACTTATGAACTAGACCTCGGTTTTGAGCATGGTGATAGTTGTTGGAAATATCTTGATGAGCAGAAGATGCCATTGACATTGAGGAGAGGTCTCGATATGGTTAAGGAAAAGAAAAATGTATTACCCAATCCCATTAGAAGGTACTTAGGGGGTCGGGTGTGTTACAACAAAATTCATTGTATTGATATTTCTAGTGGAAAATAAATACACATCGACAAGATCCCTTCTACTTTTAATGTTAGCAGTCATTGGATTTATAGACCGCCTCTATAAGATAAGAATATAGCATATCCTTATGAATTTGACTCTTACAATCATCCTTATACAGGTCACTCTTTAAACAAATAGTTCCACAACTTCATATTGATGCTGAGACAAAACCATGAGATAAACTCTCTCTAACTTTACATAAACAAAAATTAAAACAAGACCAAAAATCCATTCATAAAAAAATATGTAAGAATATCAAATATGTAGGAGTATGGTCCTTAATATCATGAACAAGCAAAACAATTCCTCCAAAATGAGTTCTTCCTTTGATAATTGATCAAGTTTGTGGTTGAATTATCAGTAGACATGATCAAAGGACACCTCTTCAAAAACTCTTTTTTCTTCCATAATCCTACTGAAAATAGGCCCCAGCTTCCAGTTAGAAATGTTACTCTTATCATTTTACCAGTCCATCAAAAATTTAGAGTCACCAAAGACCTATAGCCTCTTAACCTGCCTGTCCACTGCAACCTTAATTAGGATCTAGAGGGCATAGAGTTTTTCTCTATTGTTTGTGCACAAACCTGCCCAATGTTGTATTATAACTTAGACTTGAGTTGTGCAAGTTGTTGGGGATGTGGTTTATCATAGTAGACAGGTTCAAGTTGTTTATTTTGCAATTACAAGTTTAAAAGGGGTGGTTATGAAAAAGAGACAAAGTTTGCCTTGAAATTTGCAAGGTCTAAATTGTACTAAGTGACAAATGAAAATGCACGCCCAAGCTTCCTTGTAGCTCCAAAATTTGTTTTATAAGTTTTAAGATGGAGTTACATAAATGATAAATTAACCTTTGCATCTAAAGTTCAATTGAAGAACACGAGAGGTTTCTTTCATGCACCTAGAATTGAGATTTCATGTAAATTTGAAAGGAAAACTGCCTCAGCCTCAAGTACATGCCCTAGTCTCAAATTTGAGCCAAATTTAGTGGTTCATATTGCATAAGTTGTAGTTTGTGATTTTACACGTGTATAAAGTTATATTGGTATTTTCAGACATAAACCTATCTAGTGTGCATAAATGATTAAAAATGCATTGTAAAACCAGTGGTTCAAATTGTTAAAGTTGGATATATTAAACTGAATGCCCAAAGCTGTATAAGGATTAATAATTTAGGATTTAAGTTGTAAATTGTTCATTCCAATATTTGTAACATGTTAGTACAATTAGTAGTTCATTTACACTCCAAAAAGGATGATTCCTATGCACAAAGATTCATGACATTTTGATGAATCGGTGGATAGTGGGTTATGAGAGAAACCAAGGTCGATTTTTCATTTTCAGTCATAAAAGACTCGTTTGTGCAAAAGTAAGCAAGAGATGCATAGTAAAACCTTTGAAATGCAAAAATTGTTTGTAAAAAGTAACCCAATATTGTAGTATACCTTAGATTTGAGTTGTGCAAGTTGATGGGGATGTGGTTTATCATAGTAGACAGGTTCATGTTGTTTATTTTGCAATTTTAAGTTTAAAAAAGGTGGTTCTGCAAAAGAGACAAAGTTTGTCTTGTAATTTGCAAGGTATAAACTGTACTAAGTGACAAAATGAAAATATACGCTTAAGCTTCCTTATAGCTCCAAAATTTGTTTTATAAGTTTTAAGATGGAATTACATAAATGATAAATTTACCTATGCATCTAAAGTTCAATTGAAGAATAGGGGAGGTTTCTTTCATGCACCTAGAATTGGGATTTCATGTAAATTAGAAGGGAACACTGCCTCAGCCTCAAATGCATGCTCTAGTCTCAATTTTGAGCCAAATTTAGTGGTTCAACTTGCATAAGATGTATTTTGTGATTTTACACATGTCTATAAACTTATATTGGCATTTTCAGACATAACCTACCCGGTGTGCATAAAGGCTAAGAATTGCATTATAAAACCAAAGGGGAAAACTGTTAAAGTTGGCTATATTAAATTGTACGACCAAATTTGAATATGGATCCATAACTATTGAATATGGCTCCATAATTGTATATTGCATTATAAAACCAAAGGGAAAAACTATTAAAGTTGGCTATATTAAATTGTACACCCAAAGTTGAATATGGCTCCATAATGCCAGTTGAAAAAGGATGTCCAAAGTTTTAAAGTTGATAATGAGAGGCTTATGAAAGCCAATGAGAAGTAGGAGGGCTTCAACATCAAGTTAATGTAGAGTTTAGATATAATAGAGAAGAAAATGGATAAGGAGATCGAGTCAAGCACATCAGGGAGTCACGGGTCTCATGATGAGAGGAGAAGAAGAAGAAGTGTTGGAAGATATCACCATCACTCCCCAAGGCATTCAACTAGGAGAGCACATAGTAGTTCGAGTCCATCCCTTGTCAGGAAACATAAGAAGAGGTCTGAGGTGGATGAGCTACAGGGATAAATAAACAAAATCAAGCCTTCTACATTTGATGGTGATCACAAGAAGGATGAGGATGCAGAGACATGATTTCTACGCATGAGGAAGTATTTTCAATTGCATAATTACTCTTCACAAGAAGAAGGAAGAATTACCATCTATCAACTCAAGGGAAAAACACCAATGTGGTGGGACCAATTTGTGCAAGTACAACACATTGATGAGAAGAAGCTTATTTGGAGGGAATTCAAGAGGTATTTTCAAAAGAAATACTTGAATAAGTGATACTATGAAAAGAAAATGGAGTTATTTGAACTCAAGATTGAGAGTATGACTATAGATGAATGTGAAAGGAGGTTTTTAGAGCTGTTGAAGTATGTTTCTTTCATCAAGGATGAGCAAGTTAATATTCAGAGGTATTTGAATGGGCTTCCATCATTTATCAGTGACAAGATACAATATGATAATCTCAAAACATTAGAGGAAACCATAAGGCAAGCTAAATTCCTTTATTATCATCATAAAGGAAGAACAACTTTCCAAAAACCTTGGGAAGACAAAATGAAAAGCAAGATGGAACAGAGGAAGAAGGGAACTAAGCCACCATTCTTCAAAAGTAACTCTCAAGGACAACCGACTTCTAAAGAACCCAGAATGATCGAGACATTGGGGCAAAGATCAAGGAAACCACCTATTCAATGTTGGGGTTGTGGGGGAGGTCATATGTACAGAGATTTCCCTCACAAAGGTGAAAAAGTGAGAATTGTTCACAATGTATAGAAATATGACATAGTGGAGGACATGGGAATAAATGTACCTAGGATCTACGCAACCCTAGATAACAAGAAATTTGAGTTTCAGTCACATATGATTGAAGTGGAAGGTAAGATCAACAACCAACCCATTGCTATTTTAATTGATTCGAGAGCTAGTCATAGTTATCTAGATCCTAATATGGTGGAAAGATTTCAATTGCCAAGAAGAAATCTTGAAAAATATTGGTTGGTGCAACTGGCTGCAGGAGCTAAAAGGAAAATTAATGAGATGGTTAAGACATGCCCAATGGAAATGAATGGACTGTGCACTAGGGTAGATTCGAACACCATACCTTTAGAACACTATGACTAACTAATTGGTATGGATTGGTTGGACCAACATCATGTTGTCCTAGACTGTTATAATAAGACATTTATTTTCTTGGATGAGGAAGGAAACTTAAGGACAGTACATGGAATTCCTAGGGCAGTAACCGTCAGAGAAGTTACAGTCTTGCAACTAAAGAAATATTACAGGAAATGATGTCAAATATTTGCAGCACATATTGAAGAGACACCTAAAAATAAGATTACAAATATTGAATATTATGCAGTCCTAAAAGAGTTTGAATGTGTATTTAAAGAAATACCAGGATTTCCACCCAAGCGAGATATTGATTTCTCCATCAATCTGATGCCTAGAACAACCCCAGTACCCAAGACCCTTTATAGGATGAGTACACCAAAATTGAAGGAATTACAAATGCAACTTGAAGAGCTTCTAAATAAGGGGTATGTATGCCCAAGTGTGTCACCTTGGGGTTCCCCTATATTATTTGTGAAGAAAAATGATGGAACATTGAGAATTTTCATTGACTTCAGGAAGTTGAATAAGGTAATTGTGAAGAACAAGTATCATTTGCCAATGATAGATGACCTCTTTGATCAGTTGAAAGATGCAAAAATATTCTCAAAGATTGATCTTGGGTCAAGCTATAATTAGGTAAGAATTAAAGAAGAAGATATCATCAAGACTTCCTTCGGAACCATGTATGGCCATTATGAGTTCACAGTGGTGCCATTTGGGTTGTCAAATGCACCTGTTGTCTTCATGTGTCTATTGAATGGTATTTCCAGAGAATACTTAGATACGTTTTTCATTGTCTTCCTGGATAACATTCTTACATATTCTAGTTCTGAAGAAGAGAATGTGAAACACTTGAAAACGGTGTTACAGGTATTGAGGGAGCATCAGTTGTATGCCAAATTGAGAAAGTGATCATTCTATCAGAAGCAAATTCAGTTTTTGGGCCATATCATTTCAGAGGAAGGAATAACAGTGGACCCAGAAAAGATAAAGGCCATTGTAGGGTAGCTAATTCCAAGGAATGTCTCTGAGGTGAGATCATTCATGGTACTTGCAGGTTACTATAGAAGATTCATTGAGGGATTCTCAAAGATTGCAAACCCAATCACTTCCTTGCAGAAGAAGGATGTGCAGTTTGAGTGGACATTGGATTGTGCAAAGAGTTTCCAACACTTGAAGAATTTATTAACAAGTGCTCCAATACTAAGGATTGTTGATCAAAATGAAGACTTCATTGTATGCATTCATGCATGTATCTAAGGACTTGGTGGAGTCCTTGGTCAGAATGGGTATGTGATGTGCTATGAATCAAGAAAATTAAAGGAGCATGAAAGGCACTCTGCTACTCATGATTTGGAATTCGCAGCCATAGTCCATGCCTTGAATATGTGGAGGCACTACCTCATGGGAAAATATTTGAGTTGAGGACAAACAATAGTGGTCTAAGATATTTATTTGGACAACCAACTCTAAATGTCAGGAAAAGAAGGTGGTTCGAATTCCTTAGTGAATATGACTTTGATATAAAACATATCAAGGGGAAATAAAACAAGGTGGTTGATGCACTCAACAGAAGGGTGAATGAGATGCATGCTACAACCATTAGCATGTACCAATCATATTTGAAAGACAAAATCTTAGAGGCTGGAAAATTAGATTTACCATACATGGAAATAAAGACAAAATTATAGCAAGGTATTTTGCGGCAGAAAAGTGAAGAATATAAGCTAGAAAAAAATGAAATTCTCATGTACAGGGGCATAATTTATGTGCTAAATTCTCGGGAATTGAAAAATATGATTTTAAAAGAAGTGCATAATGTGCCTTATCATGGGCACCCGGGTTACCAGAAAATTGTTGCATCTATCAAGAGCCATTATTATTGGCCAGGTATGAAGAAAGAGGTTGTTGATTTTATTACCAGGGGTTTGGAGTGTCAAAAGGTCAAGGTTGAGCATAAACACCCAGCTGGGTTGCTACAACCATTGCCCATTCCTGAGTGGAAATGGGAAGTTGTAACAATGGATTTCATCACCAAACTACCCAGAACAAGAAAACATCATGATTCTATCATGGTAGTGGTGGATAAGTTTACTAAAGATACCCATTTTATTCCAGTAAAGCTCACACACAAGGCAACCAACATTATTGATATTTATATGAGAGAAATTGTTCGACTACATGGTATACCGAAGACAATTGTGTCTGACAGAGATCCAAATTTACATCAATTTTTTGGAAATTATTATTCAAGGGATTCAGAACAAATCTGAATTTTAGCACAACTTATCATCCAGATTCCGATGGGCATGCATAAATGGTGAATCGGGCGATAAATGACATGCTAAGGATGTATGTGATGGATAAATCATCCAAATGGGAGGATTATTTACATTTGGTAGAGTTTTCTTATAACAATGGGTACTAAGCATCTATAAATATGAGCCCATTTGAGGCACTTTATGGAAGAAATTGCAACACACTAGTGAGCTCGGACAACCCAGCAAACAGAGCAGTGGTTGGGCCAGAACTACTTAGGGAAATGGAAGAGAAAATGATGAAAATAAAACAGAATTTAAAGGATATCCAAGATAGAAAGAAAGCTATGTTGATAAAGACAAAACTCACAGAGAATTTAAAGTGGGTGACCATGTGTTCTTGAAAGTAAAATCCAAGAGAATTTCCCTGAAGTTGAGAAATTGTTCAAAGCTGACAACACGTTACTATGGACAGTTTGAAATCCTGGAGAGAATTGGTCCTATATCATATATGTTTGCCTTATCAGTATCAACATGTATTCATAATGTATTACATGTGTCATTGCTTAAAAAGTATGTAACTGATGCTAATCATGTCATTGATTGAAATGTTATTCAGGTGGAGCAAGAGGGTGAATTTCAAGTGCATTAGGTGTGCATATAGAACTGGAAGATCAAGAAGCTTTGAAATCGATCCATAGGGATAGTAAAGGTCCATTGGACCTGGTACGGTCATGAATATGCAACTTGGGAGCATGAGGATGTTATGCGAGAAAAATACCCAAATCTTTTTTAAGACTTTAAAATTTTGGTTGTATATGTGTATATATTGCACTGAGAACAATGCATAAATAAGGGGAAGGGGAATGTAATGCCCCTATTACAAACCCCAATTGTATAAATAAATGTAAATGTAATTATACATATAAGTTGGTGAGATGATGGTACAAGGTCTTTGGTCTGGTTCTACGTGGATTGAGTCAGTGTGTGGGAATCACATACCAAAGAAGTGTGCACATTTTATAATGTATCTCACACCTTTGTGAGTGTGTGAGGATTGCGCACTAAAGGAAGGGTGCAGTGCCATCCTGAGTTTGCGTACAATGGAGTAAGTGCATAGTTTTGGGGCCAGAGTGCCTTTGTGTGTATGTATTTTGAGGCCAGAGTGCCTGTGTGGTTATTAAGATTGAGAGTCAGATGTTAAATGTCCAATGAGTCATCATTGTAATATGTAATCACATGAAAATATTAATGAAAACACATCCATGCTGCAGACCAACCATGCAAAAGAGTATGGGGGGATAAACTCCACTAAATAGGGAAAGGGAACTAAAAGTTAAGGATAAGGGGCTAAGATAGGGGGGCTTAAGCCCAAAATAATATTATATTAATACTCATTAAAGTATAAAGTATGGATAATTATTTTATCCTAAGTTCTAAGGATGGGGACAAGTGGGCCCAAGGTAGTTCTCAACATGACAAGTGTCAAGTTGGGAACATGCATACATATAGTTTGGACTTGGTTCATTTTCCTATCATTCTATAATCATTCCTTCACTCACTTAATTTTCATTTGTACCCTATTGTTCCTATACATGTACTTGTACCTATACCTGTACCCTGGTTAGATTTGGAGTTGGATTGAAGAGGTGGGTTGTCAGACTCGTAGGATATTGAAGAGACGGGTCGTCATGGCTGTGAGCATTCTCTCTAGGTGAGAGAATTTTTGGGAATTGATTCCCAAAGGTGCCAAATTGCAGCTACAGGACTCTGAGACTTCATGTCTGACATGTTGAAGCCCCAGAAAGGAAGTGAGGCAGTCGAGGGATTGTTGAGTAGAGAAATGGCACACTTCCTGGGTTGGGACAAGCATGTGGAGAATGAGGGATTGTAGGTTGTTAGTTTGAGTTGGCACATGTGACTGAGTTTTCCTACTGTCTGAGATACCTTAGCCGAGTTAGGAATCCTTTACCCAAGTGGAGTTTAGTCCCAGCTTGAGGGTGACCCACTGTTGAGAGTTATGATCAGTGTGGTCTAAGGCTGGGAGGAACGTGAAAAGTATACACACAATTGGTGTTCTTTTAAAATAAAATATAAGTGTCAATTGTGTGTTAATTCATACGCTGCATTAATATTTATGCATTTTTTTTCTTGGGCTTTTCCCTTGTATGTTGCATGCGTAATTCTGTGCATTTGCAGAGTATTTTTATGATTTAAACTATTATTAGAGTTCGAAATTTTTAAGTGGCATAGCCCAACATGTGGCTGGGGATGTTACATAGGATTTAAGTTGTAAATTGATCATTCCAATATTAATAACATGTTTGTACAATTAGTAGTGCATTTACACTCCAAAAAAGATGTTTTCTATGCATAAAGATTCACAACATTTTGATGAATTTGAGGATGGTGGGTTATGAGGGAAACCAAAGTCATTTTTTCATGTTCAGACATAAAAGACTCTTGTGAAAAAAGACTATGTAATTTGCAAGGTTAAACCTGTACTAAGTGAGAACATTAAAATGCACTCCCAAGCTTCCCTATAGCTCAAAAATTGTTGTAAAGGTTGTAATATGGAGCTAAATATATTGTAATTAAATTTACATATATCATTTAAAGTGCAATTGAATAACATGAGAGGTTTATTTCATGCAACTAAATTTGGGATTTCATGTAAATTTGGATGCAAATCGACCTCAGAGTAAAAATGTATGCCTTACTGTCAATTTTGACCCACTTTATTTTGCATCCAACAAAACTCTAATAATACCTTTAGTCACTATTAAAAATAGAAGGTAGATTGAAAACAAGTAGGGTAATTAGACTTAGGGATCAAAACAATGTTTTTTCTTTAAAAACACACAAGTCATAACTTATCAAACTATTTGGTGATCAAAACATATATATATATATATATATATATATATATATATATATATATATATATATATATATATATATATATATATATATATATATATATATATATATATATATAATTTATCCTAGGCGATAACCAATTGAATTTTTGTTAATACCTTTGAAATTTGGCAACAACACCATTCCATTAGTGTCACATGTGCATCTTTGGCAATAATTAACACCAACTTACAACAAGAAAAAATGGCAATGGAAAATATCTTTAGAAATACATGGAAAAAATTCTACACACTAATATACAACATGGTATACCACCTAGATGTTGAAAGAAGTAAAAATAAAAATACAAGTAATATATTAAAAACATTTATTTTCCTACATAAATTTACATGACTTCAATTGAAAATTTATGGTTTTCCCAAGAGTAGTTGTTATTAATAGTTCATCCATATGTAGTGAATATTCCCAAAACATTTGGGATGCACAATCATTGATTTGAATTTTTTTAAAAGAAAACCTATTATATATTCATGGAAAATGCTTATATTTAAGTGTAAAATATAAGTGTATGCATAATTATAATAATAAATTATGCTACAAGTTTTTTTTATTTTTAATGAAAATATGAAAAATTGTAGCCTAAATTTCTTCAAAACAAATAAAATTTAGCCAAATTGGTGAAATTCCGCTTAAAAGAAACATTGGATCAAAGCAATGAAATAATTCTCCCAAAACATCTTGATTCCTCAACAACCCTCAACAACTGATCATTCCAATATTTATAACATGTTTGTACAATTAGTAATACATTTACACTCAAAAAATGATGATTTCTATGCATAAAGATTCACAACATTATGATAAATCATAGGATGGTGGATTATGAGGGAAACCAAGGACAATTTTTCATTTTCATTCATAAAAGACTCTGTTGTGCAAAAAGACTCTATAATTTGCAAGGTCAAACCTGTACTAAGTGACAACATTAAAATGCACGCCCAAGCTTCATTGTAGCTCAAAGATTGTTTTAAATGTTGTAATATGGAGTTAGATACATTGTAAATTTACATATGTAATTTAAAGTGCAATTGAAGAACATGAGATGTTGCTTTCATGCAGCTAGATTTGGGATATCATGTAAATGTGAACGCAAAACTGTCTCAGAGTAAAATGCATGCCCTAGTGCCAATTTTAAGTCAAATTAAGAGGCTCAACTTGCAGAAGGTGTCATTTGTGATTTCACACATGTCTATAACATTATATTGGAATTTTCAGACTGAAACCTACCTGATGTGCATAAAGGATAACAATCATTTTCTCTTTTTTCTTTAAAGAACAAGTGTTTATTCTTAATACAAATTCTTCTTTCTCAAAATAATTTAAAGTTCTTTACAAAAACTAAGCATAGTATAAAATCTATATGAGTGCAAATATGAAATTCCACATTGGCTTAATTACATTGAAACCAAGAAATTATTAAAATTATATTTTTCTAACATATCTTTCAGATGAATATTTCTTGTAAATATCCTTTAGATAAACAGAACATACATTGATAAAATAAGAGATGATTCATTAAAGGAACAACATAACTCATTTATATTAAAAACAAGATATACAAAGTATTAGGCTAAAAGCCTAGTCTTATCAAAATTAGAAAAGATGTCTAAATCGCATCCTCACACACAATACTTCAATTGAATACAACTAATATATAATGATTTGAGTCTATTTAGGAATCACCCATTTCCTCATCTTCTCTAATGTACACATTATGCCCAAAGGTAGATAAACTAACATTGCCAACCCCATTATTCTCCTCATCTTGGCATCTGAGAAATTTTAGAACATGAAGATC
The DNA here is from genome assembly GCA_009831015.1 of Picea engelmannii. NCBI lineage: Eukaryota > Viridiplantae > Streptophyta > Pinopsida > Pinales > Pinaceae > Picea > Picea engelmannii. The sequence goes on along the minus strand of ML796515.1, from coordinate 44,439 downwards.
ATGTTTAATCCCCATTAAATCATTCATAATTATATTCGGGTTGTTCTCAACAATGAGTTGAAATTCTATCGTGGGTTGTTCATTCTGTGCATGAGCTTTAAACTTTTTATCCCTTTCTTTGGAAACACTCTTAATTGAATGAATAGGGACTTCAGGAAATGTATCTACAAACCTTTTCGAAATAATAGGAAAAACAACTGTAGAATTTGTAACACTAACAATAGTTGCATAAGTATTCCCAATCTTCGAATTATTTTCGTTTCTCTGGTAATTTGAGCCTTCCATCACTATTAGATAGGTGTAATTGTTAGGATTCAAAACGCCCAATATATGATTATATTTTGAATACAAAAGATCAACAAAATGACCATTAAATGGATTATGAGCCAAATGAACAAATCTAAATAAGTTTTAATCCTTCATTGGATTTCCAAAGTACAAGTTGATACTCTTCATATGTGAATTATCACACAATTCACTCCAACGACTTGTATCAATCAAATTATGAATATCCTCATTAAACTCAAATGGTAGTTTAATTAGTTAATAACTATGATACTGACTAAGGCTGTAGTACTTGGAAAAACATTATGATTTATAATCAGTAGGTTGTACTTTGAAAAATATTACTATTTGTAATCATTAATAAATTTGATTTTGTGACTGTCTAAAGTTTTATATTGTCATATTTAACACTTTGAAATTCCTCCATAGAAAACATGGTTCAATGTTTATGAATTTTTATTATATATATATATATATATATATATATA
>ML796515.1:18071-43616 GCA_009831015.1 Picea engelmannii | reverse complement strand
CAAAGAAATAGTATTTTCATTGTCTAGGTCATGGTCTATGTATAAGTCTAGGTCATGGTGTAGGTCATGGATGGAATGAATCCCATATACATATTACAGGTGGCAAGGAAGATCGAGGAACATGTTAACTATGATGTTAAAACAGAAAAATATAGCTCTTGTTGGCTCTCTCCCTCTGTCTCATTCTCTCCTTCCCCCCCTCGATGCATAGGAATTACCTACCTCCACTAGTTCTTCCCTAGACCCATCTAACCCTATGCCCTTGCCTATACCTAACCCAACTTAACCTCTCCCCACACTCAATCCAATCTAAGATCCTTATGGTCATACCTCTTCCTAGGGTCCCCACAACCATGACACCTTCAACCTAGTTCTCTAACCCTACCCTAATAAATAGAGGATTTGCAAAGTGGGGGATAAAGAGAGAGGAAGAGGGAGAAAAGGGAAGAGAGTGAGTGGGCATGTGAGATATCATAGAGAGAGAGAGGAAGACAAAGAAATAGTCTTGCCAATGTCTAGGTCATGGTATATGTGTATGTCATGGTCTAGGACATAGTCTAGGTGTAGGTACTCTAGGTCACGACCTAGGTCTAGGTCATGGATTAATGGTAGATTTGCACTGTGATTTCTTTGATGAGAATATTTTGCGAACATTATTCATACAAATGAAGTTAAATTAATACTCACAATTGATAAATGAGAGTCTGTGAGAGTGTGATGAAAGGGAGAGAGAGGAAGACAAGGGGGGGTAGAGAGAGAGGAAGACAAAGAGGGGGGGTAGAGAGAGAGGAAGAAAGAGAGGGAGGTAGAGAGATAGTGTGCGAGAGAGGGGTCGAGACTAGTGAGTAGAAAATGTGTGTCAGAGGGAGAGAGAGGAAGACAGAAAGGGGGGTAGAGAGAGAGGAAGACAGAGAAGGGGGGTAGAGAGATTTTGTGAGTGTAAGAGGGATAGAGAGAGGTCGAGAGTGAAATGGAGAGAGAGAAGAAGATATGTTGAGAGTGTGATACAAATGAAGTAAGTTAAGTTATTCACAATTCATATCATATGAGAGAATGTGTGAGAGTGTGAGAGGGAGAGAGAGGAAGACAGAGGGGGGAATACAGAGAGGGAATAGAGAGAGAGGAATACAAAGATGGGGGTAGAGAGAGAGTGTGTGTGAGTGTGAGAGGGAGAGAGAGAGTGTGTGTGTGAGAGTGTGAGAGGGAGAGAGAGAGGGGGGCCGAGACTAGTGAGATGAAGAGAGAGAGAGTGATACAAATGCAATAAGTTAAATTACTCACAATTGATATATGAGATAATGTGCGAGTGTGAGAGGGAAAGAGAGGAAGACAAAAGAGAGAGAGAAATATAGAGAGGGGGGGTAGAAAGAGAGAGGAAGGCAGAGAGGGGGGTAGAGGGAGAGTGTGTGAGTGTGAGAGGGTGAGAGAGAGGTCGATACTAGTGAGATGGAGAGAGAGAGAGAGAGAGAAAGAGAAAAGAAGAAGAGGGGTTGAGAGTGTGATACAAATTAAGTAAGTATTATAGGAAAATTCCCCTACGGACAGGTGAATATCCTCTTGGATTCTAGACCCCTACTACCAAGACAGAAAAATGCAAATGGACACTAACATCCCTTTAAATGTAGTTAAACTAGTCAAAGGAAAAAGAGAAAGAAAGTATGATGTACCTTTTTTTTTAAGCTTGTCCTCACTTAATCTAAGTTGAACTTGATCTCCAAGATCCTTAGTGATATTTGAAATCCAATGGACAACGAAGAAAACACAGACTTCCTACTCTATCAAGATTAGTTTAAACTAAATTTATCCATAATAGACAAGTATATGCAACAATACACAAACTTGAAGGAAATAGGCCAAGCATATATTAATGAGAACATTAAAAGGTACTTGCAATCTGTAGATGCAGTTGCAACAACCTCTCCAAGTCCTATTTGTCCAACCCCCTGCTAGAAAGATCCATGATCAGAATGACAATACTTTTGTTGATTATTCTCCTCCTTTTCACCATGATAATGTCTCATTTTATAGGCTTTGAGAGGCTCAACCACATTAGTTATATTTGGGATAAGTTGAGGATATGACTCTATCAGTTGTGGCATCTCCCTTAGATGTAGCCTAAAAATTAGATTCGAGCCAAACCAACTCGAATAATTTCTAGCTGTCCTTAGAGAAAAAGGGGATTTCTTCCCATGATTCTCTCAACCAATCGACGCTCCCTCAAGATGGGCAACAGAGCGTTGTAACGCTCCATGCTAGATGGAAAGAGAGCGTTAGCACTCCCTTCATATGAGCAAGGGAGCGTTGATCTTCCAAAAGTTCGTTAAGATGACTAATTCTCAAGGAAAAACATTTTGTTTAGTTTGTCAAATGATGTGGTTTCTCCTTCCAACATGTTCTAGAGGATGCATAAAGTATTTCCATGGTGTCATTCGCAATGCGACATATGCAGAACGAAAATGCATCATTTATGACAATTGTGACAAAAGTGCGACACTTGCGACAATGAGAATGTGACATTATCGAAGTGAGGAATTTTGATGTGTAACAGATTCCCCCCCAAAGTGTGAAGTCATAAGACGAAAGTTGATGACTGAAACGCTTTGTAGATTTTTCGAAGAAAGGGTATGGAGTCAGAGAACCTGGTAGAAGTTGCAAACAACCATCAAACAAATGTTATCATGTGTTTCGAACCCAAGGCAGGCATACCTATGCTTGGGTAACAAATAAAGTATGGCTGCCAAAAAATACACTGCAGATCCATGACGATATTGACTAAGGGTATAGCCACCGGAGATACAATGTGGATCCATACCTCAATGACACGAATTGATCATAGCCACGAGAAATACACAGTGGAGCTACGAGATGATAAAACATAGCCACAGAACAATACAATGTGGATCTATGTGACAATCTATATATCAACATGCTCAAATGATCTCCTTCGCAGCCTGGAAAAAGAAAATAATAGAGTGAATAAGCAACCCAGGGTCTTCGTCCCAATCTCGATGTGGTACAAATCTAGCCATGTGAATATATGTTTTGATGTCGAACATGGTAGAAACCACTTGATTACCGGTCATTGAGGTAAATCGTTAACAAGTGCGAGGGAAATCACCAATGATGTCAATAAATCCCAATGTACCATAGTACAATCCAACGAATGAGAATAAATGAGTTGAAGTCGAACATTCATGGAATCATCCGATCAGAGGTCAATGATGTAAACCTACTGTCGGAGGCGAGGAGGCCTGCCATTGAGGCATGCATGTCCCAAGGTACTAACTGGTTTCTAAGTCTTATTCCTGGATGATGTGTTGAAGTTGAAAGGAAGAGATTTGTTGAAGGAGGGCCTTGATGTATCCCCCATCATCGACACGAAACTAACATTGGAAAGTGATGTAAGATGGTGAATCAAATGAGTATGGACTGACACGGGTATTGAAATTGAAAATTTGTGATGGTTGACTCTCGAGGCATATACTTCCCTTGAACACTGAGGCACGACATAAGACTTGGCAGCATAACCATAACGTGGACCAAAGCATAATGCAACAGATGTTGTGACATTCGTTGGATGGCCCAAATGAGTGGAAAGACTCATAGGATTGGTTCAGTGCAGAGGTTTAGCAGATTATCCAAGTGTTCCAGATGAAGGTAAAAACAAGTGTCGTGTTCAAGGGCGACTGCAAGAGTTGTTTGTAACAATTATAAAAAACAACTTGACCTACTTCCTTCAATTTTTTCCCCACCCAGATTGACGAGTACCTCTTTTTATTTTAACAAGCTCAAAGAGGATAACACATGCTCGATATAACTCACCTTCGGTAAGTCCCTCTTCCTTTGTTTAACGAATTAGAAAAAATAAGGGTTTGGTCTTGTATGGGCCCTTCAATATGTGATTTTAGTGAGTCCAAAGAAGGAAAACTCAGTGGTTTTTCATGTTTAGAGAGTCTGAAAAGAACTTAAAGGCGACTCCGGGGTTGTCATTTTTTGTAATTTTAGTCTCTAAAGTCCAAAAAAGATATAAACTGCTACCCATGAGACGCTTTTTCAAAACCTTTTAATGAGCATGAAAGGAAGCAAGATCACTCAACGATCTTTTCATATTTAGAGATTTTGAAAATAACTTAAAGATGACTCCAGGGGTTTTCGTGTAACCTTTGCGAGTCCGAAAAAGTGATAAAAATCTACTCGATTACATTCTCATGTTTTTTCGAGCGCGAGAAAGAACAAAGATTTTTCTCGTCAGTGTCATAAGGTTGCTAAAAATATGTTGCTAGAAATCCTATAAATACAGACAATTATGGGCCCAAAGCATTAGTAACTTCTCAAAAAAGGATCAAAAACCCAAAAATGACTTTATATTAAGGAGAAATAACAAAAAATAAACCTATCAAATAGTGAAATAGGTCAAAAAATTCATTTACCATTTGATTTTTACCAAACTCCTCCACATTTGGAATTTTCCACCTTTGGGAGGCATTTTTCGAGCTGCGACAACGAGAGTTATGATTGATCATTTCGAGTTTCATTCGGACTAGGTTGGTTATCTTTCCTTTCTCACCATTTTTTATGGTTTTATTTTGTGTTTTAGCTTATGTTTTGAGCATTTTGGGCTCCTTAGGAAGCCCTGGGCATCAAACCAGATCGGTGCTCCCTCAAAGCATTGAGGGGAGCGTTGATTGGTATTTCAGTGCCTTGGTGCACATGCTTAGGGAGTGTTAATGATTTGTAGGCATATTTGAGGGAGCGTTAGGCGCATAACTCAAAAATATTTTGTCTTTTAGGATAAACAAACAATTTTCTTCCATAAAAATTTGACTAAAGATGTTTAAATGTTTGTATTTGCAGATTTCACTGTTCATTTAGCCATGATAGAGTGGAAAGGGCGCAAACATGAGTTCGATGACATTGTCGCTCTTCAAAGCCCTCAAGAGAGGGCAACTTTGCGAAACTGCGGGTTACTCAAGTATTTCAAGCTCCAAAACATGAGAACGTATTATTACTTGAGTACTTGATCGGTTTATGGGACGATGTCGAACAAACATTTCACATCGAACCGCACACGCTCGAGATTGAGCTCGATGATGTCTATTTTCTAATGGGGCTCTTGAGGAGAGGGGCTCCTATCCTCTTGTCCAGACACCGGACAACTCCTCAACCAACCGAGGCGTATGTTGTTTAGTGTTGTATACCAGAATCATGATTGGTAGGTGGCTGAATCGTGATAAAATATGTAAGGGACTTGGCACTTCGATCGATTCTATTCGCCATCACCAAATTGGCGGGTAGTACTAGTTCTCATTTGGCCTCAAAATCATAGATTTCATATGCTTTATAGTGTTTAAAGCCCAAGTTGTTTAACTAGAGTGCAGGGTTCTTTTGAAATGTCAAGGAACAAATATCGAAGTGAAGGACAAGGAGACAAAAGAAATTTGGGTATGGTTCTTTTCTAGTTTCGTTCTTCTTAGAGCGAGTTCCTCAGATGCAACCATAGGTTGCATTGATAACATGTCATGCGACTGAGCCTCGCATGGAGAGGTGGACCAATCTATCCCCTAGATTGGAGAATGAGCCTTCAACATTCAGATTTACAGCTGACTTATTCGCTTGGTGAAGGAGACAATTAGTCGTTATTGAGGACTTCTCTTATGCTGGAGTGGACTTCCGAGGTAGTGCAGACTTGGTACTCCCTGAGGGAATCCAGTGGGATGCGTCAAGTACAAAACTAAACCTTGCCACATATTTTTGTTTTTGTATTTTATATTATTTTTTTATTTTATATTGTTTTTGTATTTTATATTGTTTTTTATTTGTACATTGAGGGATCTAAAAATATTTTTGTTTCATCATGCAAACAGAGGCACATCATGTCCGATGGAGATGCCGACACTGAGGCATTGTGGAGATGCACAGGTAGCAGTTGAGCATGAGGTTGCGGTGGGAGGACTTTGAGAGGTAAATAAGAACCTCTGAGGTTTGACCATGGCTGTCCCACCTCTCAAGAGGCGAGACATGCCTTTCCATTTGCAGCGACAAGCAGTTGGGGTTCCCGAGAGTCTTAACCATTTTCTTCATCGGGTGGCCCATTGAGTAGTGTGCTACATAGAGCACAAAGTGATACAAGAGGATGACTAGGATCCTCAGTTGATTTTGTAGTCTTTTATGATGATGTGATGGGCATGAAGGCCCAAATTTTTTTTCCATGTTATGTACCTTTTGGCAATGTATTTTAAAACAAACTTTTGCTATTACACATATATATATATATATATATATATATATATATATATATATATATATATATATATATATATATATATATATATATATATATATATATGAGTTTTGTGATGCCTATCGATGTTTCACTTTATTTTATGTGATGTTTTTTGTGTACATGTGATTCAGGTTTTTTTCAAAAATGTTTTATCTATGCGCAAGATACCAATCCAATATGTAATTAGCTAATGAATCCGATGTTGTATTGAATTCTCTCAATATGTGCTTGTATTGGAGAAATTCAAACGATCTTTCGAGACAACGAACTCTTAGGTGGAGACGTAGTAAGACTGGGTTGTGAACGACGTAATCTCGATTAAGTTTACAGACCACGAGTTGAGATTCTAGGTTAACAATCAGATGAGTAATACCTAGAGAGGAAGCTTCACTTAAGAGTCCGATGACGACATGATATTCTGCCATGTTATTGGTTGTCGATCTAAGGCAAATTCCTCATGAACTCACCAACTTGTTAAGTTTTGAGTTATTATTAGGTTTCTTTTCAATTTACTAGATAACAATAGCATAGGTAGGATCACTAAAAGAAACACAATCACAAGATACACATCATTTATCCTAGGAAACCCTCATGGGGGAGAAAACCTAGCAAAACTTCTTTAATATAGATAACCAAGACAATGCCAAGACAATAAACCAAAACACTAGAGAATATCCAACACTGAGCAATGCGCCTCTCTCTTCCTTCTTCTCCCAACCACAGCTCTCCAAACTTGTGCACTTGATGAGTGAATGAGTGATTGTACAAATGAGGCACTGAACTTCTTTATTGATACTAGCTAGCAGGCGTTGGAAAGGTGTCTCTTCATTGAGCAGGGCCGACTTGTCTTTTTAGTGGCTAAAACCACATTAATTGGGCTTGGGGGGCGACTTCTTAATTTACATGATATAATTAGGGTTTGACCAATCCACAAAAGGGGATTTGGTCAATTACAATGCCCGACATGATCAATCCACAAAAGGGGATTGATGTAATGAATAATAACTCAATAATAAATAGAATACTTTTTGTAGTTACAATATTTCAACACTCCCCCTTAACAAGAAGGGTATTATATAGACGCAACTCAATACAACATCATCATAAGAGAGAGAGGGCAGCAACATCAACAACATCTGGAACACTGACTGGCATATCTATAAATCATCAGAAGTTTTTCTCATCATCATCATTCATGGCATGGAGCTGGAGTAGCATCATCATCCTCATCAACACGAGGCTAAAGGAACATCATCATCATCTTTGGCGTGAGGCTAAATTAACATCATCATATTTTTTAGCATGAGGCTAAAGTAATATCATCAACATCTTTAGCATGAGGCTAAAGTAACATCATCATCTTCAACATGAAAGCTGAAATAACATCATCATCATCATCTTCAACAAGAAGCTAAAGTGGCATCATCATCATCTGCATCAACATGGATTAGTACAACACTAATACATCATCATAATCAATAACAACACAAGGCTGATACAACATCAACAACAACAGTATCACAACACGAAGGTTGGAGCATCATCAACATCAACACTAGGCTGGAAATTTTCAGCACAAAGCTGACATCTCAACAACATTAGCACGAAGCTGGAAATCTTCCGCACGAGGCTGGCATCACAACATCAGCACGAAGCTAGAAACCTTCAGCACGAGGTTGACATCAACAACATCAACACGAAGCTGGAAATCTTCAGCACGAGGATGGCATCAACAACATCAACACGAAGCTAGAAATCTTCAGCACGAGGCTGACATCGACATCTTGTGGTACTCTAAAAGATCCAAAGGATATGCCCAGGAATCAAAAGATTCCCTAAGATATAAAATCCTAACGGAGCTACCACTACTGACCAAAGCTAGCATATACATGCACAAGTACTCTGACAACCCGTCCTTAAGGACCTTTGGGATCTGTTCAAGGATGATCAGTCCCCTAGGATATAAAATCCTAACTGAGCTACCCATTATTGGTCAAGATACCATAGTATCATCAACACTACTCCCCCTTTTGAGGGAGGTCCTTTTGGACTATACCAAGCTTGTCTTGAAAGTGCTCAAACTTTACACGAGACAAATGTTTGGTCAACACATCTGCAACCTGTTCATTTGAGCCAACATATTGGAGCTTTAAAGCTCATCTCTGCATCATATCATGAATGAAGTGATACCAGATCTCTATGTGCTTCGACTCATCATGGAACACATCATTTTTATACAACTCTGGTTATCACATAGGATCACAGTGGCTTCCATCTCCAGATCAAATAGATCTGTCAACAACATCCGAATCCATATGGCTTCACAACTGGCGGAACATGCTCTAATATATTATGCTTCTGTCATGTTCGGAGCAATACTGGATTGCTTCCTACTCTGCGATGAATTCATGGTTGACCCTAGATTGAAAAAACATCCTTAAGTGATCTTTCTATCAGAAACACTTCTAGCTCAATTTGAATCAGTATATCGATACAATCTGAAGTCATGATCTCTAGTATAATAGAGACCAAAATCCAATGTACCCTTAAGGTATATCATCACATGTTTTACATCATCAAGGTGAATACGTCTGGGTTCTATCAGATACTAACTCCAAGGTGGTCACATCAAAACATATATCCAGTCTGGTATTTGTCAGATACATCAACAAACCAATAATTTATCTGTACATAGTAGCACCAACCAATTTTGATGAGGCATCTACCAAGAGCTTCAACTTCGTTTCCATGGGTGTGTACATGGATTTACATTCCAACATGTTAACCTCTTCATTATTTCAACTGCATACTTCCTTTGGTTAAGGATGATCTTCTTCTGGCTCTGCCAAACTTAAAGACCTAAGAGATAAAGCATTATGTCTTTCATCAAACTATGTAGTGAGATTCTTTTGCAATCTATGATGAGATTTTCTTCATCTTGTCAAGAATACATCATCTACATATAGTAGTAACATCACCGTCTCATCATTCATGGCCTTGAGGTAAAGGTTATAATCAACTTTAGTCTTGGTAAAGCCCAAGCTCGTCAGGAAACTGTCAATTCCACCATATCAAGCTCTAGGAGCTTGCTTCAACCTGTACATAGTCTTCTTCAACTTGCAGACCTGAGTCTTTCTATCTTCAACTTCAAACCAAATTTTCACATTACATTGTACCAATCTGGTACACTTGTTCAACTATAACTCAATCTGCACAATCTGTTGAAATAATTTAACTGCAAAGTGTATTCTTATTATTATTTGATATATTATTCATTGGATCAATCCCCATTGTGGAGTGATCACGTCGGCTAATTTAAAAGGACCAAATCCCCTTTTGCGGATTGGTCATATTGTAATTGTAAAAGGCAAAAGAAGAAGTCGGCCCCAAAATATATCAAAGAGGCCCCGAAACATAATAAAGGTGGTTATAACCACCCAGTTGGAGAAGTCAATCCTGCCAGTCAAGAGACACTTCACACGTGCCAGTCTTGTATAAATAAGGAGACTAGCACCTCACTTAGAGACACAACTCACTTGCTCATTTGTGAGACAAGTTTCAGAATTGCAGTTAAAGAAGGAGAGAGAGTGGCGCATATCTGGGAGAGGATGTTCTGCATTAGTTTAAGAGATCTCTTGGCATTGTATTGACTATCTATAATAAGGAAGTTTTGCTGGGTTTTCTTCCCTAGAGGGTTTCCCAGGATAAATATTGTGTCTCTTGTGATTGTGTATTTCTTAGTGATCTTGTATTATGCTATTGTTATCTAATGAAATGCAAATAACTATAATAATGGCTTAAACATTAACATGGTATCAGAGCCAAGCTGAAGGAAGCATCTTTCACAAGAGTGAAAAACATCATTGTTGCCATACATGAAAATTAGGGATTTTTGATGGTCAAGTTTTTCAGCCCTAAAACCATCTAGAAAAGTGTGCCCTCCCCTAAGGATCACTTTGGCACTCTCAGCGCACCTTTTTAGTGGTTGAATATCCCGGAAAGTGAAACCCTAGTTTCACAAAGTACCAAAAGTACCAGAAAACCAGTGTACCAGAACTATCAGAATTACCATAGTACCAGAGGTACCAGAAAACCATAAGCACCAATCCAAAAATCCGCAAATCAAATTTGGAGGAGCAAAAATTGGATTTTCTCAGATCCAAACACACCAGGCTACTCGCCTCAGCCAAGCGCACCTCCTGGTAAGTTCATATTTTGATTTTGAGCACTTTCATTTTTCGGTCATTTTCCTAGCTCCGGGTAAAGATGTCTGCAAGCGTTAAGCTTGTTGACAAGCTAGAAGGAGTGGAAAACTTCCATGCCTGGAAGTATAGGATTGTCCTCATTCTTGAAGAGAATGACCTAGAAAGATTCATCAAAGAAGAAGTATCAGAACCCGCCGATGTTGCAGAAAAGGCAAGGCATCAAAAGGACACAAACAGGGCCAAAAGAATCATTGCAGATGCAATCAAAGACCATTTGATTCCTTATGTGTCATCTAAGAAGACTCCAACATAAATGTTTGATGCCTTGACCAGACTGTATGAAGGAAAGAACATAAACCAGAAGATGAATCTATGAACTCAACTGAAGAATACAAGGATGCAGAAAGGAGAAACGATTCAGGAATATTTCTCCAGAATCTCATAATTCAAAGAACAGTTAGAAGCAATTGGAGATACCATAGACGAATATCAACTCACAATGATGGCCCTAAATGTTCTCACAATACCTTGGGATGCATTCATCCAAACGATATGTGCCAGAACGGAGAAACTAAAGTTTGATAGTCTATGAGAATAATGCATCCAAGAAGAAATAAGAGTAGCAAATAGTGAAGCGTTACTAGCAAGAGATGATGATCAAGCCCTAGCTACTCACACCAAAGGAGGAAGGAAGAAACCCTACTTCCAAAAGAAGACTCATAAAGAGCCTCAACAATCAAACAAATTCAATCATAAAGAATCTCATCTAAGGAGATTTCAGAAGAAAGGACAACAAAAGGAAAGGGACTACTCATCTGTACAATGCTATCATTGTGACAAGATGGGACACATTGTGAAGTTTTGTCTAGCCAGACGAGAATAATACAAGAGAAAACATAAGAGGCTCCATGCCCATGTAGTCGAAAATGAAAATCCATCGACAAAGATGATAAGAGAGCAGATCAAAGACCATGTCTTGATCTCGACCCTCTCATGATCTGTAACACCTGGAGAGGAGACTTGGCTCATTGATCGTGGTGCATCCAAGCACATGACAGGACAAAGAAACATTCTCTCTTGTATCTTAGAATATAAGTTTTCTAAAAAAAGTGACACTTGGAGATGATTACCAATATCCCATCAAGGGAGTGGGAGAATCAAACCATAAACTGAATTAAGGGAATTCACTAAAAATGAAGGACGTATTATATGTACCAGGCTTGAAGAAGAACCTACTCTCCATTTCAGCTTTAGAAAATAAAGGCTTCAGAATTGCCTTTATAGATGGAGAAGTTTTTATGTGGGCTAAAGAAGAAACCTTAAATGAAGAAATCATCATTGGAAGTGAAGAAAATGGCTTGTATAAACTAAAGGGTCACTTAGAGGCTGCCATGACCCATGCCATTGAAAACTCATGTGAACTTTGGCATAGAAGGTTAGATCACATCAACTACAAGGCACTACCATACATATGCAAGGTGGTAACAGGTTTACCAGAACTCAAAGGTGACCATGAAGGCGTATGCAATGGATGTGCATAAGGGAAGAACATCAAGAACCCGTTTCCGAAGAGGGACAACAAGGCAGAAGGAGTCCTAGAACTCATTCATTCAGATGTATGTGGCCCAATGCCATCATCCTCCATTAGTGGGTATGTATATTATGTATCATTCATTGATGATTATTCTCGTAAAACCTGGATATATTTCTTGAAATATAAAGATGAAGTGTTCAGCAAGTTCAAGGAATTCAAAGCCTTGATAGAGAACCTTTTTGAAAGAAAGATTAAGATACTCAGGTCAGATAATGGAGGAGAATATACCTCAAAAGAGTTTGTGAACTTCTGCAAAGATGTTGGGATCAAGAGGGAAATCACTACTCCCTATAATCCACAACAAAACGGTGTAGCTGAACAAAAGAACAAAACCATAATGGAAGTTGTGAAGACTATGATCCATGATCAAGATCTTCCTATGTGCCTATGGGTAGAAGCAACAATGGCAGCGGTATATGTGCAGAACCGATTATCCCATAGTGCACTTGGGCTCAAGACCCCGGAAGAGATGTTCACCGGAAATAAGCCAGAGGTAAGCCATCTCAAAATATTTGGTTGCCCAGTGTTTATTCATATATCGAAAGAAAAGAGAAACAAGTTGGACCCTTCAGGAAAGAAGGGAATATTTGTGGGATACTGTGAGGTCTCCAAGGCCTTCAAAATCTATATACCAGGTCACCATGACATTGAGATCAGCAGGGATGTGACCTTTGATAAAGATGCAACGCTTAAGAAATCAAGAAGATGCCAGCTTGAAGAAGTATATGAAGAAGAACCTCTAATCCCCAGGACTGCAATGAGGGAGGTTCCCAAAGTTGCAGAACCAGTGAGGGAAGTCGTAACTTCCCCTGATAAGGAACTTCTAGAAGACCATGATATAGTAGAAGTGCAAGAACCTCCTTAGATGACGACCCTCCATAAAATAAAGCCAGCTTGAGCTAGAGATCTTATTCAAGATGGAGAGAAGTACGGAGTTCCCCAAGGAACTACAAGACAAGTGAAAAGACCAAAGCCATTCTCCAGTTATACGGATTTGATGTGTGATCTTCTAGAAGAGGAGCCTACCTGCTTTGAATAAGCCATTCAGAGGAAAGAATGGGTAGATGCCATGACAGAGGAATACCAATCCATAATGAAGAACGAAGTATGGTAAATAGTTCCCAGACCGAAGAGTAAATATGTGGTATCCTTGAGATGGCTCTTCAAAATAAAACATGCTGCTGATGGAAGTATTGAGAAGTATAAAGCAAGATTTGTCGCTCGTGGCTTTTCTTAGAAGGAAGGCATTGACTATGAAGAGATATTTTCTCCTGTGGCCAGATGCACTTCGATCAGAACCATCATAGCTCTTGCAGCTAAGATGAAGTGAAAGCTGCACCAGATGGACGTGAAGACAACTTTCCTAAATGGTGTCATCGAAGAGGAAGTGTATATAGAGAAACCTCAAGGATTTGAGGATGAAGACAGGAAGTCTCATGTCTGCATATTGAAGAAAGCCTTATACGGATTGAAGCAAGCTCCTAGAGATTGGTATGGCCGTATAGACAGTTTCTTGACAATCTTAGGCTTTACCAAGAGTAAAGAAGACTCTAACCTCTACTTCAAGATCATGAACGATGAGCCAGTAATCTTACTACTATATGTGGATGAATTATTCTTAACTGGAGAAGAAAATATCATCACTGAATGTAAAGAAAGACTTGCCTCGGAATTTGAAACGAAAGACCTTGGCCTAATGAATTATTTATTAGGTCTTGAGGCATGGCAGAGTCCTGAAAAGGATCTTCCTTAACCAAGGGAAGTATACGGTGGAAATCCTGAAGAGATTCGACATGTTGGAGTGCAAGCCCATGAATACACCCATGGAAGCGAAGCTGAAGCTGTTGGTCGACACTTCGTCAGAGTTGATTGATGCCACACTATACAGACAGATTATCGGATCGCTAATGTACCTGACGAACACCAGACTAGACATTTGTTTTGTTGTGAACACCTTGAGTCAGTTTTTGGTAGAACCCAGACGTGTTCACCTAGTGGTTGCAAAACATGTGATGAGGTACCTTAAAGGTACAATAGATTGTGGTCTCAGCTATGATGGAGATCATGATTTCACATTAAGTGGATATACTGATGTAGATTGGGCAGGAAGTGTTTCTGACAGGAAAAGCACTTCAGGATGTTGTTTCAGTTTGGGATCAGCTATGATCTCGTGGAAGTGTAGGAAACAATCTAGTATTTCTCTCAGCACAATGGAAGCAGAATACATTGTGACATGTTCTGCCAACTGCGAAGCTATATGGCTTCAAAAGTTGTTGACCGACCTATTTGACTTAGAGATGAGAGCAACCTTGATTCTATGTGACAACCAGAGCTACATAAAGATGACAGAGAATCATGTATTCCATGACAGGTCGAAGCACATAGAGATCCGTTATCATTACATCCGTGACATGGTGCAGAGAGGAGCCTTAAAGCTCAAGTACATTAGCACAAATGAACAGGTTGCTGATGTGTTGACCAAGCCACTATCTCGTATAAAGTTTGAGTACTTTCGAGATAAGCTTGGTATAGTATGAAAGGACCCTCCTCGAAAGGGGGAGTAGATGTTGTGATGAGACATCTCTTGCTTCCGACCTGATAGTTGTGACGTAAAGCAAGATGATGTGTGACTAGTACTATGCTTCCGGTTGTATAGCGTGACGTAAAGCAAGTCTAGTTCCCTGCTTCTGACCTGATGGTTGTGATGTAAAGGAGGATGTGTACCTTGCTTTCAACCTGATGGTTGTGACGTAAAGCAGGATGAGCATATTGCTTCCAGCTTGAGTGCTATGACGTAAAGCAAGACGATGAGATGAGACTAGTACTGTGCTTCCAACTTTATCGCTGTGATGTAAAGCCAGTCTAGTATCTATATTCCAACTTAAGTGTTGTGACATAAAGCAAGACGATAAGATGAGACTAGTACTGTGCTTCCTGCTTTATCGCTGTGATGTAAAGCCAGTCCTGTATTATAATGAGCCAACCTTGTGCTATGATGATGATGATGTATCAGTTTTTATACTAATACATATTGATGCAGATGATGATGGCATTCCTTTGAGAATGACGATGTTGCCGATGAAGAAAAATTTCGATGATTTATAGATACACCAGTCAGTGTTCCAAGATGATATTGATGATGTTGTCCTCTCACCCACTTGATGTGTTTGATGATGTTTTCCTCTCTCTCTCACATGATGCTACTGAGAAATACCCTTCTTGTTAAGGGGGAGTGTTGAAATAATGTAACTGCAAAGTGTATTCTTATTATTATTTAATATATTATTCATTGGATCAAATCCCCATTGTGGATTGATCATGTCGACTACTTTAAAAGGACCAATTGCGGATTGGTCATATTGTAATTGTAAAAGGCAAAAGAAGAAGTCGGCCCCATAATATATCAAAGAGGCCCTGAAACATAATAAAGGTGGTTATAACCACCCAGTTGGAGAAGTCGACCCTGCCAATGAAGGGACACTTCACACGTGCCAGTCTTGTATAAATAAGGAGGCTAGCGCCTCACTTAGACACACAACTCACTTGCTCATTTGTGACACAAGTTTCAAAATTGCAGTTAAAGAAGAAGGAGAGAGAGTGGCGCATATCTAGGAGAGGATCTTCTGCATTAGTTTAAGAGATCTCTTGGCATTGTATTGGCTATCTATAATAAGAAAGTTTTGTTGGGTTTTCTTCCCCTAGAGGGTTTCCCAGTATAAATGTTGTGTCTCTTGTGATTGTGTATTTCTCACTGATCTTGTATTATGCTATTGTTATCTAATGAAATGTAAAGAACTATAATAATGGATTAAACATTAACACAATCATGTGCTAGCTCTATGTGCTCTCTGCAAAGCACTATCTGTCTCACTGCCTGAGAGTATGTCCTCTCCTCTTTCTGCAACTGTTCCTTATGGAACTGAGACTCTGCACCTGCAACTTCTCTAAGGCTGAGAATGACTGCTTCATCCTCACTGTGGCTATTGAAATCTGAAAGTGACTCCTCTTATTCTATCACGACAACAACTTCATCTAAAAATGAGAGCGGCTCAATAACTGATACTAAAGGTATCTCTTCTTCTTTCATGGAGGTAACTATATCTTTTATTGTAGTCATGTCTCCAAGACCCAACTAATGTACTGCACCAATTACCACTCAATTTTAAATATGGGGATTGCTCCCCCTACATCTCATACTATATATGAATCATGGTTGTGTTGGTTGTCTTTATGAATACTGGACCTATTTCTTCAATTACTGGAGTAAGTGTCTCGTCACAGTCTTCTCCCTCTTGCTGGGAGAATCCTCTGGACATACATCCGACTTTGTACATTTGCAACATGCTTGATTGGTTAGATCAATCTTGGAAGTCAACACTGACTTCCCTTCTAGTCTCACGTAAAAATCCATATCCCAGTCTTTCTTATTGGCTTCCTTCTTTGTCATTGAAACAAGGGAATCTTTCTAGGAGATTTTTTCA
This sequence comes from Picea engelmannii, assembly GCA_009831015.1. Taxonomy (NCBI): domain Eukaryota; kingdom Viridiplantae; phylum Streptophyta; class Pinopsida; order Pinales; family Pinaceae; genus Picea; species Picea engelmannii. Next base: position 27,053 of record ML796515.1, on the reverse strand, counting down.
AGGTTTAATATATTATTAGAGTTCTTTGCATTTCACTAGATAACAATAGCATAGATAGGATCACTGAGAAATACACAATCACAAGAGACACAACATTTATCCTGGGAAACCCTCATGGGGGAGAAAACCCAGCAAAAACTTCCTGATAGCCAATACAATGCCAAGAGATAACTCAAACAAATACAGAAAGTCCTCTCCCAAGAATGTGCCTCTCTCTCTCTTCCTTCTTCTCCAACTGCATCTCTGAACTTGCTTCTTGATGAACAAGTGAGTGTGTATCTAAATGAGGTGCTAGCCTCCTTATTTATACAACTCTGGCATATGTGGACGGAGGTGTCTCTTCACTAGCAGGGCCGACTTCTTCTTCTAGGTGGTTATAACCACCTTTAATTTATTATGGGGCCCCTTTAATATATTATGGGGCCGACTTCTTATTCTGCCTATTACAATTATGTTTTGACCAATCCACAAAAGGGGATTTGGTCTTTTACAATAGCCGACATGATCAATCCGCAATAGGGGATTGATCTAATGAATAATACAACAATAATAATTAGAATACACTTTGCAGTTACATTATTTCAACACTCCCCCTTAACAAGAAGGGTATTCTGCAACAACATCAGGTGAGAGAGAGGACAACATCATCAACAACATCAAGTGGATGAGAGGACATCATCAATATCATCTTGGAACATTGACTGGCATATCTATAAATCATCGAAAGTTTTTCTCATCATCAACACAACATGGAGCTGGAACAACATCATCATCCTCATTGGCATGAGGCTAAGGTAACATCATCATCATCTTCAACATTAAAGCTGAAATACTATCATCATCATCATCTTCAGCAAGAGGCTAAAGTGGCATCATCATCATCCTCTTCAACAAGGACTCAGGCGCTGAAGTGGCATCATCATCATCATCTTCATCAAGAGGTTGAAGTGGCATCATCATCATCAACTGCATCGACATGGATTAGTATAACACTAATACATCCTCATCATCAATAACAACACAAGGCTGATACAATATCAAAAGCAACAATATCAAAACACAAACGTTGGCAACACATCATCACAGCATGAGGTCGACGACACATCATCACAACATGAGTCTGGCACATCATCACAACAATTAAGCTGGCACACTACACAACAATTAAGCTGGAAAACACCACACAACAATTAAGTTGGAAACACCACAACAGTTAAACTGGAATCACAACACAACAATTAAGATGGAATCATGGTACTAGAATGGCTTTTAGTCACAACAATTAAGCTGGAAACACAGTACTAGGCTGGCATATCTCAACACAACAATTAAGCTGGAAGCACAGTACTAGAATAGCTTTTCGTCACAACAATTAAGCTGGAAGCACAGTACTAGGCTGGCATATCTCAACACAACAATTAAACTGGAAGCACAGTACTAGACTGGCTTTTCGTCACAACTATTAAGCTGGAAGCACAGTACTAGGCTGACATATCTCAACACAGGAATTAAGCTGGAAGCATATTACTAGACTGGCTTTTCGTTACAACAATTAAGATGGAAGCACAGTACTAGGTTGGCATATCTCAACACAACAATTAAGCTGGAAGCACAGTACTAGACTGGCTTTTCGTCACAACAATTAAGCTGGAAGCACAATACTGCATATCTCAACACAAGAATTAAGCTGGAAGCATAGTACTAGATTGGATTTTCGTTACAAAAATTAAGCTGGAATCACAGTTCTAGGCTGGCATATCTCAACACAACAATTAAGCTGGAAGCACAGTACTAGACTGGCTTTTCGTCACAGCAATTAAGTTGGAAGCACAGTACTAGGCTGGCATATCAACACAACACTACTCCCCCGTTCGAGGGATGTCATTTCGGACTATACCAAGCTTATCTCGAAAGTGCTCAAACTTTACACGAGATAGAGGCTTGGTCAACACATCGACAACCTGTTCATCCGTGCTAACATATTGGAGCTTTATGGCTCCTCTTTGCACCATGTCACGGATGTAATGATATCGGATCTCTATGTGCTTCGACTTGTCATGAAATACATGATTCTTTGTCATCTTTATGCAGCTCTGGTTGTCACATAGGATCGTGGTTGCTTCCATCTCTAGGTCAAATAGACCGGTCAACAACTTTTGAAGCCATATAGCTTCGCAACTGGAAAAACATGCAACAATGTATTTTGCTTCTGTTGTACTGAGAGCAATGCTGGATTACTTCCTACTCTGCCATGAGATCATGGTTGATCCCAAACTGAAATAACATCCTGGAGTGCTCTTCCTGTCAGAGACACTTCCAGCCCGATCTGAATCAGTGTACCTACTCAGTGTGAAATCATGATCTCCATCATAGCCGAGACCACAATCTAATGTACCCTTAAAGTACCTCATCACATGTTTTGCAGCAACTAGGTGAACATGTATGGGGTCTACAAGAAACTGACTCAAGGTGTTCACGGCAAAACAAATATCTGGTTTGGTGTTCGTCAGGTACATCAATGATCCAATGATTTGTCTATACAACGTGGCATCAATCAATTTTGACGAAGTGTCGACTAGTAGCTTCAGCGTCATTTCCATGGGTGTATTCATGGACTTGCACTCTAACATGTCAACTCTCTCTTAGGATTTCAACTGCATACTTCCCTTGGTTAAGGAAGATTCTCTCTGGGCTCTGCCATACCTCAAGACCTAAGAAATAATGCATTAAGCCAAGGTCTTTCATCTCAATTTTTGTAGCGAGATTCTTCTTACATTCGGTGATGAGCTTTTCTTCTCTAGTTAAGACTAAGTCATCCACATACAGCAACAGTATCACTGGCTCATCATTACCTTGAAGTAGAGGTTAGAATCAACTTTACTCTTGGTAAAGCCCAAGCTCGTCAGGAAACTGTCAATTCTGCCATATCAAGCTCTAGGAGCTTGCTTCAACATGTACAGATCCTTCTTCAACATGAGTCTTTCTATCTTCAATCTTCAAATCAATTTTTCTTATTACATTGTACCAATCTGGTACACTTGCTCTGCTGCAACTCAATCTGCACAATCATGTGCTAGCTCTATGTGCTTTCTGCAAGGCACTATCTGTCTCACTGTCTAGGAGTATGTCCTCTACTCTCTCTGCAATTGTTCCTTCTGGAATCTGGGATTCTGCACCTGCAGCTGCTCTGAGGCTGAGAATGACTACTTCATTCTCACTGTGGCTACTAAAATATGAGAGTAACTCCTCTTATTTTATCATGACAAAAGTTTCATCTGAAACTGAGAGTGGCTCAATAATTGATACTGAAGATATCTCTTCTTCTTTCATGGAGGTAACTCTATCTTTCATTGTAGTCATGTCTCCATGACCCAACTAATGTATTGCACCAACTGCCACTCAATTTTTTAAATATGGGGATTGCTCCCCCTTCATCTCATACTATATATGAATCATGGTTGTTCTGGTTGTCTTCATAAGTATTGGAACTATTTATTTAATAAGTGTCTCGTCGTAGTCTTCTCCCTTTTGCTGGGAGAATCCTCTGGACATACATTAGGCTTTGTACATCTGCAACACATTTGATCTGCATAGATCAATACTGTAAGTCAATATTGACTTCTCTTCTCACGAAAGAATCCATATCCTAGTCTTTCTGATTGGCTTCCTTCTTTGTCACTGAAACAAGCGAATCATCCTGGAGATTTCATATCTCCTAGGAGTCTCTGAAGTTACGATCTAGTCTTCTCACGACATTTGTCTTCCAGTACTGGAAGTTGTCTCTTCATCTGATCCTTTCTGAGATCAGGACTTCATCAACTCTTACAGGGTATACTTGGTGTTGCATACCAAGTCTAAATACGAGAGACCGAGTCAGGCTTCAAACGAGGTCTGCTTCCCATTCTAATGTTCAGCCATCTTTGGAGCCTTCGACTCCTTTCAATTAATCTTCATATGAGATACTCTGAATCTCAAGAGATAGCTTCTTCTTCATCTTCTTTGGTGCATGAGTGTATATGGTCATGTACATAGTCCGCTTCATGTCTCATATAATATGTTTCCTTCTGCAACCTTCACTATAGCTTCCTCAGGGTTATCACCTGTGACCTGAAACAAGGTCAACAAAACAACAAGCAAGAATACTATCCTTTTGATAATAGTAGATAAAACAATAGCACGAATAATCATCAGAGTAGCTCCTTTAGAGCTATCACTCATGGCTTGTCTGAAGCAAAGATCAAAAGTAAAAGATACAATACAAAATAAGGTCAACACTCTTATAGTGTTGTGATCGAACATTCCTACATGGCAACCTGGAACTAACACACGAGGTTTCTCCTAGAGGAGGTGTTAGTTGTATTAGGGAAATGATTACATTAAGCATTTACCTCTATATGCTCACATGCTACCAAGTATAATACTTTTCAAAAACTGTTATCTCAACTATAGTGGTTACTTGTAAAGGGGTAGTCATCAACGTGTCATGTGTAACTTTGAATCTTATCAATTTGATTAATCAAACCTGGGACCTGGAGCCTTGTCCTCAAGAATGAGTGCTTTCTTTTCTTCCAAGTCTCCTTCACTCAAGATGACGAGTGTTTTCTTCAACCTGTCTTCCGTACTAAGACAATACATTATCTTGACAGAAGGTTGGGTTAGAGGATAAGCTCTATGATCTCAACTTTTAATCCATCTAATACCTTGACTTAGATTTTGATCAAAGGTTAGAATGATGGTCATAGCTACAACATGCAACATTGATCAAAATAATGTCATAACAAATAGATGCATATAATAATAATCACACCAGGGTTGCATCATTCCTTTGAATGTGTTGGATCTTGAGATCCTTCTAGATCTATGGCAAGAAATCTCTTCTCTTGCAAATACCCTTTAAACATATGTGAGTACATACCTCTGATAACATTTGCAGGTAGTGGCACCATCTGGTAGTAGCGACAATGATCACCACTCTTAAAAACTTCAAGGGTGATTGCAACTGGTTCTACGACTGATACTTCAACTAGTACTGCAACTGCAATTGATATTGCAACTGGTTCTGAGATTGCAACTGCAACTGCAACTTAGGGTTTTATGAGGAAACCCTAATTTTTCAAACTTCAAATTTTGAAATTCTGATCCAGGGGATAAATGCGCTGAGGTGAGGCGAGTAAGCTAGTGCAGTCAGATTTATGAAAATCCAAAATTTTCCTCCTCAATTTTGATCAGCGGATTTCTTGACTAGTGCTTCTAGTTTTCTGGTACTTCTGGTTTTCTAGTACCTAGTGAAAACTAGGGTTTCACTTTCCGAGAGATCTAGCCACTGAAAAGTTGCGCTGAAGGTGCCAAAGAACTCATTGGGTTAGGGTGCACTTTTCTAGATGGTTTTGAGGCTGAAACTCTTCTTCAATAAAAATCCCTAATTTGCATGTACGACAACAATGACGTTTTTCTCTTTCTCTTGTAAAAGATGCTCTCTTCAGATTAGCTCTGATACCATGTTAAGGTTTAAGCTATTATTAGAGTTCTTTGCATTTCACTAGATAACAATAGCATAGATAGGATCACTGAGAAATACACAATCACAAGAGACACAACATTTATCCTGAGAAACCCTCATGGGGGAGAAAACCCAACAAAAACTTCCTTAATATAGATAGTCAATACAATGCCAAGAGATAACTCAAACAAATACAGAAATTCCTCTCCCAAGAATGTGCTTCTCTCTCTCTTCCTTCTTCTCCAACTGCAGCTCCAAACTTGCTTCTTGATGAACAAGTGAGTGTGTATCTAAATGAGGTGCTAGCCTGATTATTTATACAACTCTGGCACATGTGGACGGAGGTGTCTCTTCACTGGCAGGGTCGACTTCTTCTTTTGGGTGGTTATAACCACCTTTAATATATTCTTGGGCTGACTTCTTATTCTACCTATTACAATTATGTTTTGACCAATTCGCAAAAGGGGATTTGGTCTTTTACAATAGCCGACATGATCAATCTGCAATAGGGGATTGATCTAATGAACAATACAACAACAATAATTAGAATACACTTTGCAGTTACATTATTTCAACATATTTCATATCTCCTAGAAGTCTCTGAAGCTACGATTTAGTCTTCTCATGGCATCTGTCTCCCAGTCCTGGAAGTTGTCTCTTCGTATGATCCTTTATGAGATCAGGCTTACTCTCGATTTCTTCTGAGCCTACAAGGACTTCATCATTTCTTATGGGGTATACTTCTTGTTGAATACCAAGTCTAAATATAAAAAGCTGAGCCAAACTTCAAGTGAATTTTGCTTCCTGTTAAGGTGGCTTCATTATCCTTTGAACAAGTCTACTGTGAGTTCTTGTTCTAATGTTTGGTCATCTTTGGAGCATTTTTCTCCTTACAATCAATCTCCATATGAGATACTTTGGATCTCAACAGATAGCTTCTTCTTCATCTTCTTTGGTACATGAATGTATATGATCATGTACATAGTCTGCTTCACGTTTCATCTAATCTGTTGCCTTCTGCAACCTTCATTATAGCTTCCTCAGGGTTATCACCTGTGAGTCGTGACTTGAAACAAGGTCAACAAAACAACAAACAAGAATAATACTCTTTTGATAATAGTAAATAAAACAATAACACGAACGATCGTCACAGTAGCTCCTTTAGAGCTTTCACTTGTGATGTAGATTGACCATCCCTGTTTAGCCGCAATCACTATTTTGTTAATACCTATGTTGCACGGGTACCCGTCCCCCCTAAAAAAACTCAAGTACCCTGCGTTCCCACGTACCGGGGACTTTAAAACACCTAGGAAACATTTCCAATTAGCTGGGGACGTCAATGGGGACTTGGGGACGTTTAAGCCGCCCCCAATCCGTCCTTGGGTCAAATGGGGGACAGATCGGGTACCGTACCGACGTCCCTAAAAATTTCGGGGACTGATAAGCACATTAATTATAAAAAAATAAAAAATAAACCTAAATCTACGTGCCCTTACTCACCCGCGCGCGCATAAAGACTAACCTACCGCCCTCACATTCACATTTCGTTTCTCACTCACTCACACAGTCGACCCACACCTCACTCACACTCGACTCGCACCCCTCAGCCCTCACAGTCTGAATCGACCCGCACCTCTCAGCCCTCACAGTCGGCCCTCACAGTCCCAATAGGCCCTCACCACTCCAGAGACTAGCTCGCATGCATACGGGGAGGGTTTCCGGTCCAGCCACCAACGAACTCCAGCTACCAATTCGCATGGAGACGGACGGGTTCCGGTCCATCAGAAAGCTCGTGCGGGCAGGGTTTCGGTCCAGCAGAAAGCAAAGCTCGCGCGGGAGAGGTAATTTTTTTTTTTAATTTTAAATTTTAAATTTATTATTTATTAAATTTTAAATTATGTTACAGTTTAAAAATTTAAATTTATGGATTTAAAATTTAAATTTTAAAAATTAAACCGGATTAATCATTATAGTATATACTTATATTAATATATTATAATATTTAACATTACATATATTTAATATTAGTATTACAATGTTGAATGTACATATGTCATATATAATTATATTAAATTTAATTTTTTAAGTAAAATTAATATGTAAAATACTAAAATTTATATGTAAAATTAATTTAAACTTTAAAGTAATATATTTTATATTTAATATTACATATATTAATTTTTAAATTTTAATTAATAATATTACATGTAACATTACAGTTTAATAATTAATTAAATTCATTTTACAATTAAACTAATAATTAATTAAATTCATTTTAGTATTTACAGTTAAACTAACTTAAACTGTAATAGTTAGTCTAATATATATTAAATTTTAAAGGCCACTGTAATAGTTAGTCTAATATATATTAAATTTTAATTAAAATTAAGTTAAACTTTAATTTTAATGTAAAAATTAAGTTAAACTTTAATTTTACTGTAAAAATTAATTTAATTAAACTCAGAACTGTAATGTAAGATTAAAATTAAATTAAACTTTAATTTTACATATATTTATAATTTAAAATTTTATATATTAATATTACATATATTAATTTAAAGTTTAATTTTATTGTAATATTAAAATTAAATTAAACTTTAATTTTACATATATTTATAATTTAAAATTTTATATATTAATATTACATATATTAATTTAAAGTTTAATTTTATTAATTTAGAAATTAAAGTTTAAATCTTTAAAATTTAAATATATTACATTAATGATGACAATTTAAATTTTAAACTGTAATGTAAATTCAAAATAGCAATAAATTAATTTATTTAATTTATTAATAGCAGTAAATTTATTAATGTAATAGCAGTAAATTTATTAATTTAACTATAATTAATTTAATTTACAGCAGTAACAATTTAATTTTTCATTTTGTAATTGGTTGAAATCTTCTAAATATTTCAGATGGACAACGCTTCTCAATCTCCTCAATCTGAAATGAGAAGACCTCCAAATACAATTCCCGAGTCCACTGAACACTCAATTTCCAGTGCCATAAATGTCAAGAAACCCTTGCTGCAATTTGTCAAGAAGGTCACTCAAAACAAGAGGAAACATAGTGGTGGTTCAGAGCAATGGTTATGCAACATTTGCAATCATGTATTTAAGGGCAACTACACTAGAGTTTATCATCATCTATTGGCTATTCTGGGTGATGGAGTAAAAATATGCACCTGCTCATTGGAAAAGAGAGTTGAGATGACTAAACTTCACATGGCTGCCACAAGTGGTTCTATTATTGCAAAGACAGAGGCGGACAACCCTTCCATTTTTAAAAAACCAAGAGTTCTTGGCTCAATGGAGTCCTCTCATGGAGAAACCGACGAGCATGATCAAGTTGATTCAATTGGGTGTTCCAGTAACACTAGTTCAAGTAAGAAACTTGTTGTCATAGAGATGTTCAATACACAACGCAAGGAGGAGGCAGATGATGCAATGGCTGAATTTTTTTTTGCTAATGGAATATC
>ML796515.1:0-11517 GCA_009831015.1 Picea engelmannii | reverse complement strand
TGCACAGCCCGAAGAAGCTCCTCAATTCTGTCACGTTCTTGGGCGTCGGCCAATCCAGAATGGCCCTGATCTTCTCTTGGTGCACCTATACCCCCTGTGCACTGATGATGTGGCCCAAGTAAAGCAACTCTGTCATACCGAACTCGCACTTGGACTCTTTGGCATATAATGACTGTGCCTCCATGATGCTCAATACCTCATCCAGGTGTCTCATATGCTCTTTCCATGATCGACTATAGATCAAGATGTCGTCGAAGAAAACCAAGACTGATTTCCTTAATTAATCCCTGAATATATGGTTCATTCAAGACTGGAATGTAGCGGGTGCATTGGTTAGCCCAAATGACATAACCAGGAACTCGAAGTGTCCAAAATGACATCGAAATGTCGTCTTCTCTATGTCCTCTCGGATGTTGATCTGATGATATCCAAAGCATAGATCAATCTTTGAGAAGAAAACTACCCCATGCAATTCATCCATCAACTCATCAATGCGTGGGATAGGGTACCGGTTCTTGATGGTTTTCTTGTTCAAGGCTCGATAATCAATGCGCATCCTCATGGTGCCATCCTTCTTTAGAACTAAGACAACTAAAGAAGCAAATGGGTTGTTGCTTGGTATGATGTGTTCCATTGCCAACAATTCCTTGATTTCCTTCTCTATCTCATCCTTGAACCTCCTAGGATGACGATAGGGGGGGCTGATCATAGGTTTGGCCCCCTCCTCCAACTCAATGGTGTGCTCAAACCCCCTATCAGGTGGTCTCCCTGGTGGAATTGCCTCAAAGACCTGCTGATGTCGTCCCAATAAACCCTTGATCTTTGTATGGTACTGTTGTCGACCCTCTGAATCCTTCCGCGTAGTGATCAAACACTCAGCGACATATGCTACTTCCCCATGTCTGAATATCCTCTCCATCCTCTTGGTTGAAACTGTCCTAGGTGCTCCTGTTGACATACCTCTTAGAACAACCTTCTTCCCGTCATGGTCTCTGAATCCCATCTCCAAGGTTTGGTAATTGGTGGTGATTTTCCCCAAGGTAATCATCCACTGAACTTCCAACACCACATCTGTGTTAGATAGGCAACCACATAAAATGTATCTCTCACTGTATAGTTTCCTAACTTTACCTCCAAGTCTGGAAATCTGTCTAGACACTCCACTGTGTGGCCATCTACTACTGCAACGTCAAACCCCTCAAACTCCTCTGTCTGAAGTGTCTGTCTCGATACTAGTGAAGCGTCGATGAAGTTGTGTGTGGCCCCACCATCTATCAGGGCGATTGCCCGTTGCCCCTAAATAGTCCCTCTGATCCGGAGGGTATCATACCTGGGAACACCAGAAAGGGTCGCTATGACTCCTCCCTTTGCTGGTTTCCTCTTGTTAACCTGCTCAGGCGGCTGTGGGACTACTGGAGGATGGGCTCCTGCCGATGTCGGAGGTCTACAAGGAGGTTGCTCCTCTACTTGTGCTGACTCCTCCTCTAAGCTAGTGGATCCACTGTCCTGCTTCTCCTCCTCACTGTCCACACTGCCTGCTGCCACCTCAATATAATGAATCTCTCCCTTGCCCATGCACCGGTGGCTTGGGACCCAAGGGTCTCTGCAGTTGAAGAAAAGCTTCTTCCTCATAAGCTCTCGCCTAGTCTCATCATCCAGCTTCTCCTTGCTCTTCCATTCTCTCTGGAATGGCTTCCTGTCTCGATCCTTCTGGGGTTCGAAGGGTTTGGAAAAGGTTTTAGTCTTCGGCACTGAGTCTGCCAAATCTCGAGTGCGAAGGATGGCATCCTGCAAGGTGGGAGGCCTGTATGCTTTCACCCATCCTCTCAAAGGATCGGTGAGTCCCTCTGTGAATAGCATGATCAGCCTGGGCTTTGATATATCTGTCACTGCCACGGCTACCCGCTGAAACTCCGTGATGAACGCCTCTGCTGTGCCAGTTTGTCTCAACTGGGCTAGATCCCTGAAGTGGATCTCGGGATCCCTCCTGTCAAACCTGTCCATGAGCCTCTCTGTGAACTCCCTGTAGGAAGTGATGCGACTATGACCCAATGTCACCAATCCATGATACCACCACTCGTGTGCCTCGCCCTCCAAGTGTAAGGTCGCGAAACTGATGGCCTCTGTCTCGGTCATCTGGTTGAGTTTGTAGTATGTGTCTAGCTTCTGTACCCAAGCTTTGGCAGTGCATTTGGGCGATCCATTGAAAGAAGGTATGGTGAGTTTACCAACTTTTCGGATGAAATCCATGTTATGCCCCTGCTGTTGTTGCGGTCCTCCCCTCTGTAGCTCTATGGAACGGTTCTGGAGTCTGAGTCCACAGTACTCGACTAGGGTCATGTCCCGGTGGAAGTCACAGCCCAATGCTGCGTACTCCCTCCTATACTCTGCAATGTCCTTTGCATGAGTGGGTGGCCTCTGTGCTATCGATGGCAGTGCGGCTACCGGGGCTGCCCTCTGGAAACTGGGAAACAAGGGTCTAGGAATCCTACTCGCAGAGGTGTATGTGCGAGAAGGTGACTGGGGTCTACTGCCTGCTCCTGAGTTTCCCTGTGTTGCATGCGGGACTTGTGTGTCATCTATCAACCACTTGTGCCAAGGACTGAGACATGGTCCGTTGACTAGCTAACATATCATTGATAACCTGCATGAAAGCTGTCTCGGGATCTATGGGGGCCTTGCCACTGCCCTCTGGTCGTTCATATCTATCTCCTAACATCCTCTCCGCCTCACGCTCTGCCCTTCTCTCTACTTCTCTGTGTGCCTCTTCCTCTTCCTCTGAGCTAGGAGGAAAAGGGGGAAAGTCAGGTCTATGCCTTCTTTCCTTATGCCCGCTGTAAGTGACATATTCGTCACCTACGTGTTCACGGCCCTTTGGGTCTTCTGCTGCACTCATTGTCTTTAGTCACAGGCTAGCAGGACTAAAGCTCTGATACCACTGTAATGTTCCTGACTTGGCTAGTCTAGGAAACGTTGCTAATGTGTGTGTAGGATTAATCGTTTACAGCATATAAATGATCATACAAATAACAAATGCGACAAAGGACTGCAAATTTTATATTATGATATCTCTGTGGATTACAAAATGGTTGAATGCGAATGAATCAACTGACAATACTCGACTAGATCAACAGACAAAGGATCTTAGCCGGAATACAAATAAACAACTAAAAGATAATACTCGAAATATGGGAGCACTGTGGAATCAATGGATGCGTTGGGACTATGGTAGCTCTGACGGTAACTGCTGGAAGTCTGGAAAGTTCGCCTTGGGAGCTATACTTCTCGAAATGGCCTAGAAACTGTCCCAAATGATGCGCCCTGCTCTAGTCCTCAGTACTGGTAACTGTCAGAACCTTCTACTAGTGAGTTTGGACCTTGGATGGATCCCCTTGGGGGAATGCGCCCCTCTTTCTCTAGCAAAATGCATCCTAGTGATTCCATCGTCGAAATCAGACGAGATGTGTCTCAAAATGACCACCTTGGTCTACTAGGAAATGGATTGAAAGGGTTTCCTTGAATATGGTCTAATGCTCGCTCTAGAACCCCAAATGTATCCGCCAAAAGTGTCGCACGTCCAAGTCTGGAAAATGCACCCCAGTTGATTCCTCCGTAGAAATCTGATGAGGAACCAGGCAAAAGAGGCGCCTTGCATTCCTCTCAAATGGGTCGGAGGAAAATCTCAGAATTCTCCCTGGATGGGATAATAAGTCAACTAAAAATTGCTGTTGAAGAATGATAGAAGACCTGATTGATCTCCCCGATGACTAGGGTGTGCCTCTCAACACCGAAATCAGCCAACTGGTGTCTTCCTCCTGGAATCCACTAAACTATCTCTCCTGAGATGCGCCTCTTCTCCTCAATGACAAGTCATAATTTGCATAATGATGAATTAGGTCACCGACCATTCCTTTATAGCTTTCCAAAACCCTAAATCACTGCTGAAACCCTAACTCACTGTTGACTTCCAAAACCCTAAATCACTGCTGAAACCCTAATTCACTGTTGACTTCTATTTTTAGCCCATACTGACTTAAAAGCGCTTTTTACCCCTTTTTAGCTCAATGTCACTTTCTGAATATAACACTGGTGACTGAAGTGACCATGTTTACCCCTTTCTAGCCTTGGCTATAGTCTAACGGGGTGATTTAGACCATTAAGCCTCCTCTCTGGAGCTCCTATTTGGAAAGGGACATTACATGTATGGCTTACTTGTGGGTACCTTTCAAGAGGGTGAGTTGCACCTGTCATGGATGCAAATGTTTCCAAGTCCATTCATGCCTTTTATCTTTTATTCTTATTGCTTTTTCTTTCAAGAGGCTAGTTAGGGGACACTGCCCTGGCATGGTGACCAGTGGTGGCCATGTTACCCATAAGCATTTCACGGAGATGAGAAGGTTGGTTCATGATGAAACCCCCTTTCTCTTGGCTATGCCACCAAGAGCCACTACCCTGGCATGGTGACCAACTGTTGGTAGTGTCATACCACTACATGCCCATTGACCTAATAGGTTGGCTTGTGATGAGACCCCCTATCCTCTAACTAGGTTTTGTTTTATTATTTTATGGGTCCCTCTGTTTCTTGCTGAGAAGTTTTTTATTTCTTTCTCGAGGATCCCTGGGCGAAGCATCTCAAGGTTTCATTCTTTTGGCTTTTATCTTTTGCCAACTACTTTTACCCTTTGGGCCTTTAGCCCCTTCTTCCCACAAGGTAAGGTACAACCCTTAGATATTTGGCCAACCCAATGCCTGGACCAGTGTAATGGGATGGATGAGCGAGAAAAAGATGAAAAGTGGTAAGTATGGTGGGAGCGGACGATGACCTTTCATGAAACCCCCCAGTGGCAACTCAAACCCTATGGGTACCAGCTTACTAGGGCATATTGTCATTCCCCCCAGGTATGGTCAAGTGGAAAAGCATAATATCCAAGCACCTGTTAGAAACAAAAAGAATTAAATGCACATATTCAAAGGTTTTGAGGATCAGAGTGACACATACAATGATACCTGGACTCATTACCTCATGGAGCAAGATCCATTTTTGTTGCAGGACCAGGCCGAGGTGATGGATGTTGTTGTTGCTAACAAAGTGGAGGCGTTGAAGAATGAAAGGATGGGCCCTCCAGGGCCATGATCAAGTCGATCTGGCTCTCAGTACTCCATGTCTAGGACCTGTGGGCCTCGAGACATGATCTCCTTAGTCATTCCTAGGTTAGGGGATAACAGGGCTCAAGGTTGGTTCGCGGAGGTTTCAGATCTTTTAGAGTTAGTGGGCATTCAAATGGATTGTCTACCTCCATTTAGATAGTCCTTCGATGCACCTGGCCACCTCCTACCCACATGACAAGAGTTGAACAAGATCATCAGGGATGACATTTATAAGCAGTTTATCCAAATCATTTTGGTTACCCCCTAGGGTGGGTTACGCCCAAAGATGGCCTTCTATGTTGCACACTCCATGGAGCTTAGAGACGGGTTCGTTGTTCGGACACAGTATACACTTCACCACTGAATGCATGCCCTTCACATTCCCCTAGTCCAGTTCAGAGTGGGTTCTCATAGACTTCGTGTAAAGACAGACCACCAGATTGATTGATGAGACACGATCTGTCAGTTATGCCATCTATAGAAGTTCGAGACTGAGGAGCACTTCATCTTCCGTTGCCCCATCTATTACGAGATCTGGGGGGGTTTTATTGTCTATTCAGGGGGATTCGTACCCTCACTGGCTTCTTTAGATATTTTGACCAGAGGTGTGAGACGAACTAAGTTCGCTCACACAAATAATATCTAATATAAATAGGATAGTACACAGAAATCCATATAGGATAATAATAATATGAATAATGAATATGATATGAGATGATATTACAATGAGAAATAAGGGCCTTATATACCCACATAGGGTGCCCTTTCATGAAGAGAAGTGTCCTTTCATTAGGATGTCATAACTCTTTATTATTAATTATTATTTATTAGTTATTTGTATTTGTTATTTACTATTATTATTATTATATATTTATTTATGTTACATTGCCTTCCCCTTAAACATGCTTTGTCCTCAAAGCATAATTACTAAAGGGTTCCCCTTAACTTTTTCTCTGGCTCGCACTGTCTTCTCAAGATCTTTTGTGCTTGTAGTTGTGATACTCGACGAAACAAGATGATATAACCTTTGAATTCCTAAACTGATGTGTTTCATCTTTTGGGGGGTGACCCATCCCAAATCTACCTTCATTGGAACTGTTTGATTATCGATTGTTCTGACAAGGCTTCCATTTCATGCTTCCATACAAGTTGTCAATTTTGTCTTTGTTCCTTTACAATGTTGTAGTTTTGTTGTCGGTAAAAAGAACATTGTTCATATTCCTCTTGACTTTGTTGTTGGTCGTAATGACTCTTGTGATTTGGATGACGATAAGGCACCCAAATCTCTTTTGAATCTTGTTTGTTGGATCTCTCTTCAACTCTTGATACTATTGGTAATTCAACTAGATTGGTGTTTATTCCCTTCTCTGAGGTCTGATTTTTTTTAACTAGAAACTTCTTGATTTCAATAGGTTCAAGTATTGTTTCTTCACTGGTCATTGCTCCTTTACTGTAAAATTGTTCTAACCTTTCCTTTTGTGATTTCTTCTCGTTCTTCAACTTCTTGATTTATGTAACCAAACTTTGATTATGGTTCTTTAGACGACGAATTTATGCGTCTTTATCTATGATAATTTTGTCACACTCTTTTTGGATCTCAAGCATTGATTGTTGTTTATCCAAAAGTAGCATTTTGGAGATCTGATCAAGAACTTTTGATGTAGATATTGAATCTGACTTCACTGAGACGTCATGTAATGTTATTTTTTTCTTGTAAGAAAACATTAAAAACGTTTTCTCAAAGTTTAATATTAAGCTACCCAACGTCTCTAACCAAGTTGAACCAAGGATTATATCAACCTCTTTTTCATATATAGTTGTAACCTCGAAATTCGATACGAGTTTATAATCTCCGAGTTTCAACGGTAAGTCCTTGATGTCATATTTATTGCCAAAAAGGTCTTTTGTTTCGATTACACTTGTCTTTGGAATTATTAATTGATTCGCCAAATCGATACTAATCTGATTTTTCTTCTTATTTGGACAAATGTGGATGCTAATTTCTTTTTCTTGAATATTTCCTCTAAATATCAATAATTCGATGCATCTAATTAGGATGATTTTTACCAGAAAATATTCCTTCCTTAAAATCCATTTTGTAATTTGAATTGATCTTATAATTATTATAATATCCCTTTAATAATAATAAGACTTAAGCTTCTTGATTTAATCGATATCTTCCTCTAATATTCCTTTATACTCTTTTAAGAAAATAATCCTTGAAAATTCTTCTTTTAATATATAGAGTTTAAAAACATTGAATATTTTCTTATACTTTACCAAAAGTAATTTTATATTCACTTAATCTCTTCTTTTTTTTCTTTGGTAATTAATAAAAAATAATTTAATATTACCTTCACACTTTCCAAAAGAACTCTTTTAGTTATACTCCTTCCTTAACTCACAGAATTTGTGAACTTTTAAAACAACCTTTTTTTTTTAATTAAAACTTTTGACTTTTTTATTATATATCCTCTTATATTTTTCATCATATATTCTTCACTTCTTAAAATTAATATAACGTAGAAGTTAATTATTTTTTTTCCTTTCTGTTTTGTTTTAACAGAGGTCACGACTTTTTGTTAAACGGTGGCAATTTACCCTTTTACTTCTATGGCAATTGTATGGATTGGTATAATGAACAGTAGAGTTACTACACTTAAAATCATACGAAAAATGTTGTACAGAATAACTTGTGGTTGCACGGTTGTAAATGGTGGATATTGAGGTACGCGCTTGTTGGTAATAATATTTTGTTTTTATTCTTTTATTTTTCTTTATAATAGGAAAAAATATGTTCTTTTCTTTTTCCTTACATATATATTCTTTATTTTTTTATCATATATATATATATATATATTTTTCTTCTTAATTTTTTTGTTTTTTTTTATATGGCAACGAAACTTCTTGTTCAAAAAATTCTTGTACGTGAATTTCCACGATGGAGATATTTAATTCTTGTGTTGAAGAGAGCTTGAATTTACCGGAAATTTTGTGGTAGTTCAAACCATTATTTTACACTTTCTTTCTTTTCAATATTCTTGTCAATGCAAGGTGGAAGGAATATCTTTACTTTTCTTTTTTTTTTACTTTTTTTTATATTTTTGAGTAATAGTTTATTTTTCTTCAATATTGTATTCTGCAGTGGAAATTTTAGACTTCAAATGGCCAAGGGCCAATTATGGTCAAGGACCATATTTTTGGAGAAACTCTAAGAAGTATTGTCGTTGCGGCCAACAACCAATAGATATGTTGCCAAAGGCAACGTAATTTTAACCAAAGGTCAGATGGCCCAAGGCTGAGATTAGATGTCGCTCTGTTACCAAATGAGACGAACTAAGTTCGCTCACATAGAGAATATCCAATATAAATAGGATAGTACACAGAAATCCATATAGGATAATAATAATATGAATAATGAATATGAGATGAGATGATATTACAATGAGATGCGTCCTTTCATTAGGATGTCATAACTCTTCGTTATTAATTATTATGTATTAGTTATTTGTATTTGTTATTTATTATTATTGTTATATATTTATTTATGTTACAAGGTGCTTAGCATTATACATGCAAGAGGCTCTCATACTCCGAGCCCGTATTCTTCAGCCTCCTACTAGACTAGCCTCTACCCAATGGATCACTTCCTTCTTCACGGTGCCTACTAAGGGAAGGGGCACTAAGAGACAAACTGATATCAACACATATCCGGACTCAAGATCAATTTGAACCCATGGAACCTCCCCCCCTTCCATGAGATTGCAGTGACATGGCCAAATCAAATCCCTCCCCAATAAACGAAGGAGATACCCCAAGCCTCGGCGATGAACTACCTCTTCCAGACAATAGCGCAGCGAACGATCCAAGCATCCCACTAGTTCTCCCTCTAGACATCATACTATACTCAACTTCCTTCATTCGCCCTCAAATGGTAGGAGAGATGGGCCTATTCCATGACAGACCTATCTCATTAGTTTTGGTTCTTCTTGTTCCTAGATCTTCTCCTCCTATACATCTCCCCTTCAGACCAAGTTTTTGGGCTTGGGGTCGAGAGTTGTTCAAGACTCCACTTAGATTTCACTCTATACTATACCCTGCTTTACTTTAATTTTTGCATGTTGTCTTTTATAGGAGACCTTTTGGTACTCCTGCTTTTAAACGACATTATTGTACTCAACAATCCCATTGACCTACTTTTGTGGTCATTAGTCGAACATTAATAAAATTATCTTATCTTATCTTATCTGTAAATCCTTGAATATATAAGGACCCAGGCTTGAAAGTTGCATTAATTACATTCATAATAGAAAAAACGGGATGAAAAATGAGAAGTTTAATTCAAAAAATAGAAGAAAAACAAGGCTCTACATAGATGAGAAGTGAATCCATGAAGGATTCCTTTGCACAAGGAAATTTACAGTAAGCCCCTTGGGCTCATTACCAAGAACACCATCTTCTTGTTGCCAAAACTCGATCGCCCCCATCAAAATATCTTGAATGTTGTCTTTATCTCCCTCAAATGTTGAATGATACCTAGAAATCTAGAACTATTTTCTAAATATAGTCTTCAAGATAAGACTACTTGATTTTGATGAAATCCAGTCAACATAATGAAGTCGAGTCCCCAAAGATGCTCTATAATCAAAGATTTTCCCAAACTGTCAGTCCAGGAAAATCGCCACGGTTCCATTTCATGTTGAATTCTTGGCCTTCATAATAATCCCTAATTTCATGTAAATAAGTCGATATTCTCCTATACCCAGTATTGATGAGTCCAGGCATAGTTTGCATCCATCTTCTAACGAAATATATTGCACACCTTTTGGTTCCATTCATTCACGAATCACAACATCATCAGAAAGTATTATTGTGCTTATGTGAAAGATAATATCGATGTCCCCATAATGAATGGGCTCTGCATTTATGAATCCAACTCTATTTGTTGAGACAAATGTATGTCCAAATTGTTTATATCCACGCTTGTATGAGAAGTTTATTGATGCGTTGGACAGAAACGTATGTGAGCATGCACTTGAATTATTTCTTGAATGCATGGTGTTAGTCCCTAAAGTTGCACTTGACTGTGAGAGGGCAAGCTAGGGCATCATCGATTTATTTCAAAAGTGTTTTGAAAGTTTTTATGGTTTGGTTTTGAATAAGGTGCTTGAAAACTGGGTCGAAGTTATAAAATAAATAAGAAATCCAGAATAAGAACAAAAGATGTCCCATTGACTGGTTAAAAGGTAGTCACATAGATGGATTAAACAAATAAGGAAAAGAGAAAATGAAGTTTTCAATTTGTCAACTTCACATAAATTCTTATCTCAAAATATCATTAAGAAACAAGACCATTAGCCTGACATCAAAACTTGAAAATAATCACCACAACAAATTCTTTACTGTATTAATCAATAATCAAGAAAACAAATGCATTGCAGTTTGAATCAATGTTGTATATGTCGTGTCGAGGAAAGTGTCGGCGAGGGTCCGAAATATAATTTCTCGGCGACATCGGTGAAAAATGTCGGCATATATCGCAAGACCTCAAAAAAATACAAAAACAATCATTTTTTTCAATTTTTTAAACTTGTAAAGCAACAACAACATCAAATAAACACTTTGCTACATGAATATGAAAATACAACCAAAAAAAAGATGCATAAGATGTCAAGTGGTCACATATCGTTACTAAACTGAAAATTCTGAAACATGTTCCTGATAGGATGATAGTAGATACAAAATCACATCAACTGATCAAAATAAATGTATCTCATGAGATGAATCATCATGAGGCATCTAGATACTAAATAGTACATGATAAAATGAAAATGATAGATCATAGGAATCCAAATCATTGATTCCCTCTATGTCGTGGTGTTGCTGCTGCTTTAGCCCTTTTATGGGTAAAGGGCACCAATTTTCCTCTAGCAGCAGGTAGTGGTCGTGGAGGTACTCTAGATGAGCTTGGAGTGGAAGCTCCAACTGCTCCAGATGCTCCCTCTGAGGTGGTAAGTGCTAGGGATGAGGTGGAAGGAAAAGTGTGTTGCCTCCTCCTAATCCCAACAGACCCAAGTCCAACTTCAGGTATGGCTCTCTGTGGAGGTGGTGGTGGCATTGGATCCACTGGAAGTCCAATCTCCTCCTCAGCCTCTGTATCCACTGGAAGTGGAACATCGTCCTCCTCCTCCTCCTCCTCCTCTGTTTCCCCCTCCTCCATCAAATTATCTGCATGCTCCTCCAACCACTCGGGGGCCTCCTCCATCTCAGGCTCCTGAATCTCCACCCTCCACTGACTGGTGTTGTCAATGTTATCCAATGAAATGGCTTCTATGTCAGGTTCTTTGTCAAGTTGCTTCACCCACAACC
>ML796514.1:190859-207123 GCA_009831015.1 Picea engelmannii | reverse complement strand
TCAGGAGGATTGTTATTTATAACCGATCTATTTTTAGCGAGTGGTTTCCTATGTGTAATACCATGGGAAAATAACACGGGTTTACAAAACCATGGGCTCATAAACCACCATTAGGAAAATTCCTATTTTCTAGGAGGAAGAGAACTTCATTCCTTGATTTTAAGAGATAACTCATATTTCATGGCTAGAGAGCACACTTGAGTGAGAATACTATTCTCCTAGATAAATGTGCACTTATCCTTAAGTATTCAATTCTATTATTAGTCATGGAGTATAGTTATATATGCATGAGTTTTATGCATGATTTATCTCTTGTGTGTGGCTAACTCCATTTACGACTAGCTAACTCCATTTATGGCTAGTTAATTGATATTAAGAGGTAGTCTAAATTTGTTTTGCTTGAGAATGCACATGGAAACCCTAACCTAGTGCACATTACTCGTGGAGATTTTTGTAGATTGTACTCATGGTAAAGGATTAATATAATGTGATTCAATTTGGTTTCTTAGTCTCTTATGTGTTAATATTGATTCAATTTTCTCTCTTCTCTCTTTCTTTTGCAATTAACTAGTGTAGTATTTCCTACTCACAATTAGATCTTGGAGTGTGGCTTAATCCTAGATGGTATCAGAGCTATTATTGTGAGGGAGTATTCATGTTTATTGAAGGTTTATATATCATATTGTACATCCCATAGATAAATATGGATCAAACATATTTTCCAGTGATCTTGACACCCTTCAACTACTATGAGTGGAAGCCCAAGATAGAGCTTCTACTTCGTAGCAACAGTTTGTATAGGGTCACCATGGGGACTGAATTTGAGCCTAATTCAGCCATAGAAAAATCAAAATACTTCAATAGAATGGATGAATCCTACGAGATGTTTTGCTTGAGCATATATTTGTATCTCCTCTTCCATGTTGATACTTGCAAGACTCCTAATGGTGTTTGGATAAATTTGAAGGATTTTCTAGGAAAGAAAGACAAACTAAGTGTTGATCTACTGGAGAATGATCTACATGCATTGAATCCAAGTGATTTTGAGAACCTACAAGAATACTTATATAAGCATAAAAAATTTCTTCTTCATGTTAGGGCTTGTGGAATTTATAATAAAGATGAACAATTAATATTTTCAATTCTAACCAAGCTAGGACCAGAGTATTTTGTCTACCCTTCTTCTTTTCATACTATTAGGTTAACTATGGGTTCTACATGGAAGATTCCATTTCTATATGAGTTCATGGATTCACTTATCCATGAGAAGACAAAGCTCATCTTTCTTATCCATCAGAAAGATGAACAATTAATATTTTCAATTCTAACCAAGCTAGGACCAGAGTATTTTGTCTACCCTTCTTCTTTTCATACTAGTAGGTTAACTATGGGTTCTACATGGAAGATTTCATTTCTATATGAGTTCATGGATTCACTTATCCATGAGAAGACAAAGCTCATCAAGATATGGGAACTCAAGAGTTCAAATCCCCATGTGCTTACAACTCAAGTAAGTTCAAACAAGAATAAGATGAAGAAAAAGGGTAAGAAGGACCAAGAGAACAAGAAGGAAGGTAAAAAAAATTCCACATATGAGATTTTGAGTTCCAAGGCATCAAAGAGTGAGAAGGATAATACTAGGTGTTCCTACTATAACAGGGGGTTCCATCACGAGAGTTTTTTCATGAAAAAAGATCATAGAGATCATGGCACAATCACTTGAGTAGCATCACCTCAAGGATTGTATTTTGTATAATGCAAGGAAGAATCCATCATTAGAAAGAAGTAATTTCCATGCATTACTTACTATTTCATATTATCCTAACGATTGGGTGTTTGATTCAGGGGATACCCACCACATGGCCTCATCAGATAGAATCTTCTCATACTTGGAGACTTGTTCCAAACCATCGATCTTCATGGGAGATGATTTTCCTACTGAGTTGTGCAGTAGGGGTATAGTTTATCTAGACCATGAATGGTTTTAGGATGTACTTCATGTTCTGAAGTTTTCTATGAGTTTCCTCTCCATCTATCAAATCACCCATTTAGGTTCAAGGAAGAAGGTGGAGCTCACTCCAAACTCAGTTATTATTTTTTACTTGTCAAATAGTTCAAAAATTGTTTTTGATGAGGTTAATCACCATTAAAGGTTGTACACCTTCTCTCACTTTACTCATAAAATGTTCCAGATAAATTGTTCACTCATAGAATTTTTAATTTTTAAGAGGTTCCTTTACATGTACATCTGGAGTAGTCCACACCTCCATCTCCACCACCACTAGTTGTAGAACTTCATGAGACTTCTTATAATAAGATTTCTAATCAGATATATGAATCTGATATCTATGAAATTTCTTATCAATATAAATTAGTTTCAATTCCATACCATATACCACGATGGGAACAACAAAATATTTAGGCAACATGTGATCTAGTGGGTGATCCCAACGATCCACAAAGAACGAGATCTCAGTTTGTGGAGCCTCCACAAGCTCTTAATAATACATAAAATTTGCTTCCAATTTATTGTTATATGGTACTTGGACCATAACTTTATTATTACATAAAGGCTAAAGAAAACCCCCATTGGGAGGTAGCTATAAAAGAAGAGTACAATTTCCAGATGGAGAACAACACATGGGACTTCGGTTCCTCTACCTTCCAACGGGAAGCTTGTTAGATGTAAGTGGATATTCAAGACAAAGAAGGATGTTGATGGATATATTAAAAATTATAAGTATTGTTTAGTAGATAAATTTTTCTCACATGTACAAGGCATTGATTATGAGGCGACTTTTGCACCAACTGCCAAGATTGATTCCATTCGGTTGGCTCTAGCTATTGAAAAATCTAGAAAGTGGGAGGTACACCATATGGATGTGAATAATGAATTATTGCATGGAGATATTAATGAGGAGATATATATGGAGGATCCAAAGGGATATTTATAGGATCCATCATTATTTTATAGGTTGAGGAAGTCACTGTACAGATTGAAGCAAGCACCTCGGGCATGGTATGCCAAAATGGACTCGTATCTTCTCTCTAGAGGTTTTATTAGATGTATATAAAATCCTAATGTGTATATGATGAGGAACATATATTCAATTCTATTGATAGTTCTATATGTATATTATTTACTCATCATAGGTATCTCAACCTTCTCCATTTCTCCAAGGAAGACCACTTTTCATGACATGTTTTCTATGACAGATATGGGACAGTTACATTACTTTCTTGGTCTTAAAATCAACTAGAATGATTCAAGAATCAAGATGTCTCTTTCCAAGTATGCCAAATATGTAATTCAAAAGTTTTGTATGATAGATTGTAAGACATCTCCAACACCCTTTTAGTCAAGGGTTAGACTAGAGGATGTTAGTACATCACTTTTCATTGATTGTACTAGATATCATCAGTTGGTGGGGAGTCTTCTCTACATTGCACACTCTCAACCAGGAATCTATTATGCAGTTGGATCAATTTCCAGGTACATTTAGAAGCCACATGAGCTTCACTGGAAGGAAACAGAGAGGATTCTCAGATATGTCAAGGGGACTACCAGCTTTGGTATACACTATGAAACAAGGTCTTCCATAGATCTTATTGGTTACCCAAACTTATATTGGGCAAGGGATATAATTGATTGTAAGTCCACTTTAGGATATGTCCTCTACCTTTGATTAGGACCTATTTTTTTTTCAAGTAATAAGAAATCAAAAATTACTTTATCATCAGTAGAGGTAGAGTACAAGGGTGCAATGAATGTTACTACTCAATATATTTGGTTGAAATACTTTCTTACAAAGTTGGGAGTTCACTTTCATTGTTTGAAAATGATATGGTGTGATAATCAAATTACTCTTAAGGTATTTAGATACCAATTTTAAAGGCATTGGACCAAGCACAATGAGGTTCATCTGCACTTTATTCGGGGATATATTCATGATGGAGTCATTGATATGTAGTTATGTCCATATTCAAAGAAGGGGGTAGGCATCTTCATCAAGCATTTTACTGAACAAAAGTTTTTATCATTGAGGGAAACTCTAGGAGTAAGGGGTACATTATCTTAGTAGTTGAACATGTTAGCATTATTTTTTTGTTGGCAGGATATTTTGAGGGGGTGGTTTGTTCTCACCGAGTTTTCCCTCTTTACCTCACTTTTGTTCAGTTGTTATGCATCTATACATGTACATGATTACCTAACATGGTTTCATATTGTCGAGACTCATCACTATGCACACCACATTTTTGTTTTAGGGGGGGTATTAGGGTACATGCTCAACTACATACTCAGTGGCATACTCATTTTTCCATTTTTCCACTTTCTCAAGAGGACTACTATTTATAGCAGGTCTATTTTTAGCTATCAGTTTTCTATATGTAATACCATGGGAAAATACCATAGGTTTCCAAAACCATGGGCTCATAAACAACCATTAGGAAACTTCCTATTTTCTAGGAGGAAGAGCACTTCATTCCTTTATTTTAGGAGATAATTCCTATTTCATGACTAGAGAGCACACTTAAGTGAAAATATTATTTTCCTAGATAAGTGCGCACTTATCCTTAATTCTCCAGTTCTATTATTAGTCATGGAGTCTAGTTATACATGCATGAGTTGTATACATGAGTTCTCACGTGTGCATGGCTTACTCCATTTGTGACTTTATAACTCCATTTATGGATAGTTAACCGATACTAAGAGGGAGTTGTTTTTTGTTTTTACTTGAGCATGCACATGGAATCAATATATTAATCCTCTATATATTGTACGCATGATAGAGGATTAATATAATATGATTCAAGTTGGTTTCTAAGTCTCTTATGTGTGAATATTGATTCTATTTTTCTCTCTCGTCTCTTTCTTTTGCAAGTAACTAGTGTAATATTTCCTACTCACAATTATATCTTGGAGTGTTGCTTAATCCTATAGTGAATGTATCGATAAAATTCATGAATCAATGGAACAATCTAATCCTTCATCATATGAGTGAACACAATGAATTTTTCTAGGTTATCCTTTGAATCTTTGTAATAATTTACTTGATTCTCAAACATCATGGTGTTTTCCTTCAATTGTATGTTTTCCTCCATGAGTTTTAAAATAGCCTTCTCTAGAAGCTTGAGCTATAACAATTTATATGGTAACTAAAGCTATAGTTTTTTCTCGATGGGAATCCAAAAATACATATATTTTGGTTTCAATTAATACTTAGTCATATGATATTCCTTTGCTTGTGATTTTTCTTGGTGATGATCTTAATATTCCTATTAAACTTAAAATCCTCCATGGATTCCCATAGATCTTCATCATCTATACCCACTAGAAAATTCCAAAGGAGATATTCCAACCAGGTTGTTGTTGTTACATTGTTGGATATTGTTCCTATAAAATAAAAGTCCTATACTCACTAGACACTTTGTTACATACCCTCTCTTCCCTAATCATGTTGATGTTGAGTGTCAATTGGTGGATTTTCATGAGTTTCAGTTTTCTTTATTTGGTGAGATAATGTTCATAATTTTGAAAATTGGCACTATGGTTTTCTTAGGTTTTAAGTCCCTTTGAATATATTTATCGTCTGATAGCTTCTTGAGGTATATATCACCTTTTACATCTGTAGTTATTGAGTTATTGATAGATTGATGGATGAAGACCTGGGGAATGGAGAACCTATCAGATATGGGATAGATATCAATAAATGTAGTTTCACCTTTTCTTTTGATATGACATTGTGATTATGTGTCTACACTATGTAAAAGTCAAAAAATCACTTTCATAATTCCTCCTTAAGATAATATTGATGACAATATGGCCACTTGAGGCCTTGCTACTTGAAATTACTAACGATGTTGTATGTTGGATCATGAACTTTAAATGATCAAATCTGCACTTCGAAAAATATATCTCATTGGCCTGCTCTAATTTTGTAGTAAAATATATCAAAGGGAAGGCCCCAATTGTAAGGGGGTACATCAATAATAATCCCTTTCTATGTTCTTCCAATCTGTCACTAGCCACAAAATTTTTTATTTGGTAAAATATGTGTGTCATTACCAACCTATCTATAACATGCTTGGGAAATTTCTATGGGGATGAGGTGCATCCATAAATGTTGAGGTATTTCTCGTATTATTCCACATACTAGATGTTGATAGGTTTGAATAGTTCTTGGGCTTCCTCTAGGAATATTGGGCATGACTTATCAATAATGAGCTCATAGAAGGGAGCCAATAATAATCCAAAGGTTTTTCTGTAATACTTTAAATACTTATAGATCCATATTTTTTTATAGTGCACTAGAAGAGGTAGAAGGGAAGGATTCCACATGTTTCAAAACAATGGAAATGCATTCATGGAAGAAAATTCATTGAGAAAGAATGTTTCCATGCGGAACCACGGTATGTTGGATAATTGAAGGATTAGGTAGATTAGAGATCTAGTATTCCAAGAGAGAGGTAGTGTCTAAAGATGTTGTTACATAACTTAAGAATAACATAGCATAATACACCATACATATTACATATATTCACTTTCTCACTTATTTATATCGACCAGAGGGCGATATTATGTAACACCAAGATGTAACCAATTCTCTTAAATTGGTTAGGGAACATAAAAAAACTCCTTAATTTTTTCCTTGTTTTGTGCACTAGATAAATGTTATATTCTATCTATTCAACCAATCAAAATCATATTTGATGATCCAATAGGTCTCTTAGTCAGGAACTCAATCGAAATCTTATTTGAAAACTTATTTGACCTCTCAATTGACTTTATAGTTGATTTTTTACTATAAAATAATCATTTCAAAAGATCTAGAGGTGTGATAAACCTACATTTCTTGTTATTCCAACACCCCCTAATGAACAAAATTATTTGGATATTTAGGAGGTGAAATTAATTATGTATACAACCCCATAATCATAAATTCTTGAATCCCAAGTATAGCCCAAGTTTTTCATAAACTTAGCTACCAAGAGAGGATTTGTATATATATCAACAACCTAGTCATTATGCTCTAATTAACACGATTTAAACATTTTATTATACTACCTGTATCAAATAATGAGCATGAAGATCCAAGCTTCATTTTTCTATGTGCAATAGGATTCTATGGAATATGTATTGCTCTTTGGTTTTCATAATATACAACAGTTGATGTCTTGACTGGAAAACCATGTTCTACCATGAGATATCAAATCCACATGGTCTTTGTTCCAACATTCTCTGCACCATCATATTATTCTTTTTTTGTTGATAAAGAAACCTTCCTATGCCTTTTACAAGACTAGATAATGAGTCCAAAGCCAAGTCAAAACACATTTCCAAAAGTATACTTCCTATCATCACCATATCCAACCTAGTCTAAGTCAATGTAACAAACTAGCCATTTCACTTTGTCACTACAATACTTTATAGAAGTCTTGTAATTTTTCTTTATCTAATAACACTTATATGTGTTTCTTTAGGGTGACTTTCTTAGAGACCCTGCATAAACTGAGAAACAAAACTAATATCAAATGAAATATTAGGTCAACTATGAGTTAAATAAATTAGGCTACTGATAATATGTCAATCGAGTGTAGTATTGTCTTTCAAAGAATCAAACTCCTATGTTACCTTCAATATTGATTGATAAGGTATACAAGAAGGTTTATAGTCTTCCATTCTAAAATTATGTAAAAGATTCAACACATACTTAGGCTGATAGATAAAGATATAGTCATCCATGTGTAATACATGGATACCTAAAAAAAAATGTAATAGGACCAGGTCAGTCATCTCGAATTTATCTATTAGTTGTTTCTTCAAGACCAAAATTATGTTAAAATGTATTTCTATAATGGCTAAGTCATCCACATACAATGAAAAAATTAATGTTTCGCATTTACATGCAATACATAGATATTGTGATCTCACTCACAACATTTGAAACTAAGATTGAAGAAAAGGTAGTCAATCTTCTCATACCATGCCTTGGGGGCATCATTCAAACCATATGAGGATTTATTCAATCAACACATAATATTTCCATCCTTATCAACATCAGGGGGTTTCTCCATATAAATCTCTTCAATGTAATCATCGTGTAGAAAGGCATGTTTAACATCCATATGATATACCCCCCCATCCAAAGTGAGAATAAATTAAAATAATAAGTCAAACATAATTCATATTTGAAATTGGTGCAAAGATTTAGTGCATTTCATCCATTCTTTCCATGAAAATATCTTATCCACCAAATTAGCATTGCTTCTTTCAACAATGCCTTTAGATGTGAATTTGGCCTTGTAGTCTCATCCAAATTTCACTACATTCTTTCCTTGAATTCAAGGAACTAAATCCCACATTTCATTCTTCATTAAGGAATGATACTCATCATCTATAGAAATATGTAACGACCCCTCCATTACGACTAAGAAAATCAAAGAAGAATAGGTAAAAAAAAAAAAAATTAAAGCATTAGGAATTAACATCAACACATAATCCAAGCATCGCATAATCAACGACATCATAATTAAATAATTACAAGTGACACATCATCATAATCAATAATGTCACAACCAATGCATCAACATAATTAGTAACACCACAAAATCAACACATCATCACATTAGATATCGACACCTAATCAACAAGCATCATAAATGGTGACGCAAGATCAACTCATCACGATCAAGTGGAATCATCAATACTTTTAATCGCTCAACTCATCATATAAATATAATCATCGGATAACACAAGGATAGCATGAGATAACATAATGATAACATAAATATAACATAAAGATACTACCTGCCCAACCTACCCTACAAGGTTATGACCTCCAAGACACATAAGAAATGCTCAAGCCCATGTTTCTTCTGATTTATTTTGACCATTTAAGGTCTCAGGGCTAGCGACTGTTCTGAGGAACAAGGAGGTTTCTACATCCCACTAACACAATCAAGTCCAAAAACCAACTAGCTAAATCAACAACATCAACGATAATCAAAGGTGCAACAGGGTTCTATTAACCAACCACACCTCACATAAATTCCAAGGCGCAAGAAAATTTAATTACTAAATCAATATTACAACAACATAATATAAGGTGCAAAAGAAAGCATCTACTTTACTTCAAGGCACATGATTAATCAACCATTTAGTTCGACAATAAACAACATTATCTCAAGCTGCACGCATGATCCAAAATTTGAATTAAACATAAACCAACCTCAACATTATTCACGACGCATGAGAAATATACTTTATTTTACATGGCGCAAGAGAACATAAAATCTTAATCAATCATATATCCACCTTTTCTAATGGTGCAAGCGAAAACCATCTACTAAACAATCATAAATCAACTTTGAATAACTACGCAAGGATAAACTGACTTCTAGACCATCATACGACAACATGTGTAGAGGCGTGAGAGTAATCATTACTTTATTTCCTGGCACAAAGGCATATTTTATTCCTCAGTAGAACAAAACATCATGGCAGCCTCCTTTTTAAAAATAACTCATGCTCAAACAAACATTAAGCCATAATGATTAAGCCATTGTGTGCACTCATCCCTCAATATAGAGAATTGGAATTACAACTGAGAAACGTTTACCTTTCCTATTAGTTATAAAAACAAGATATAATATGTATATCCAATAAAAACATCCACAATATTTAGACTACTATATTCACATAATGGATTCATATAATAGTCTTATATATTACTCAATAAATAGTAAATTCTCAACCCTTTTTATTTTTTTAATGAATGGTTTGTTATATTTCCTATGACTATTTTAAACACTCCTTATATATATATAATAATAGTTTTAATAAAAAGTGACAAAGAAATATAATCGCAATATGGTCAACCATAAGAAAGTCATACCATATCTACTTATTAAAATATTATTGTTGAAATATCCCAATAGTTGAATTGTTAAGTGATATAATTGTGTGAAGGTAAAGGACATTGGATTATTACGGCAAGGAAACAAGCACCAAATGAAATACAACGCACCAAGAGCCAAGCCATCAGGAGGAAGGCCCATGAGGCACCATAACTTTTCACTACGAGGAAAGCCCAGCATTAATTGAAACGTAAAGACAATCCTGGCCACCTCCATTCGAGGGTGAAGGGAAAAAAAAATTGAGGTTACTTCATCAATCAACACAAAGATTGATGGAAGACATTTCACATGGGATACATATCGCCGAGGGATACAAATTGCAGAGGATCAAACACAAAATTTGCAGAGGTTAAATATCCAAAAATTCGCAGAGGATACAAGAAGAAGTCACAGAGGTTAATATCCCCAAATTCATAGAGGATACCATACCGAATTCACAGAGGTTAGTATCTCAATATTCAAAGAATTCACAGAGGTTAATATCCCCAGTTTACCAGAGGATACAACATCGAATTCGCAGAGGTTAATATTCCAATATTCGTAAAGGATACTAGCAGAATTCGCAAAGGCTAATATCCCAAAAATTGTAGAGGATACAACGTTGAATTTGCATAGGTTAACGATGGGGTTTCACTGGGAAAGAGGGAGGATGACATAGAGCCTTAGGGATCTCCACAAAACACAAGGATAAATGCATAAAAACGTTGAGTATAAAAATGTTGAGTATAAAGACGTTGAGTATAAAAACATTGAGCATAAGTTATAAAATATGAGTATAATAATCTGAGCATATATTTAAAATTTGATTATAAGATTCTGAGCATTTGAAGAAAAATTTGTTGTGTAATAGAAGGTAAAAATCATTGAGCATTTGAAGAGAAGTTCAGTTTCAAGAAGGGTAAAACACAGAGGCTTAGAAGGAGAGGATCGTTGGGAAATTTCTCAACACAGAGGTAAATCTAAGGAGGCACAGAGATAGTCAATGTGCATTTCAGAACAATGCTTGGTTGAGAACAACTTGTGCACATCCTGGACATAAGTGCCAAAATGAAAAGAGTTAAGATTTATGGGTGATTTCAAGGACATTGATGTTTAAAAATTGACCAAACGCAAAGTTATAAATGTATAAAATAGCTAGCAAAGGAGGAAGGCACATAGGTGAAATAAATATGGAAACACCAGGAATTATATATGTACAAAATTGTTGAGGGAGACGATTCAAAGATTTAAAAAGACGCAAAGAGTAGAACTCAGAGATCAACCCACAGAGATTTATTAAATCAAAGAGAATGCAAAAGATATGAAGTTCATAGGAAGCATTCAACAACCACCCTTCTTTGCAAGGCCATCAATCAATAGACTAATTCTAAAACCATATACATAATAAAAACTTATTATAATGCAAATTCAAATGAAAATACTATGACCGATGACGAGAAGTCAAAGATGTTCTCTCGTGCTTGCACTCCGTCCATCTCCCCATTTTCTAACCATGGATACTTCACCAATACCTCCCATCCATCGCTAGGGGTACTCTTCTTCCCCCTTATCCCCCCGAGCCACAAAGGGGCCACGCAAAAACACAACCAAAATACTCTATCTCCCAACTCACCTCACAAGGTAGAGCTACCACACTCTCTCTCGAGTTGGGTGTCCCAACTCTCACAAGTAAAACCAGACAGAAGTTTTGCAGCATAACCTTACTAATAACCAATCATCCCCATTCCTTCTCTCGGCCATTTCTTTTATAGAATTTTTCTTAGTGACAACTTGTCATTTTCACATTTAATTCATTTTTTTTAATTTAATTAGGAATTAACCCCCCCATACACTTGTCACATGTTCCCTTAGTTTCACCAATAAATCCATAATTTTATTAAATTAAATGTCAATTTCCCTCACCCATCCTAAAAGCGTTCCTAAAATCACTCCTATTTGTCACTTTATTCTCTTCATTTTTAATGACTGGCGCCTTTCTAAAACTGAGTTGTGTTTAAATTAGGAAAGTTATTTAGTTGGACTAGACTCTAGATACCTTTCTATGCTTACACATCTTTATTATTTATTCCTTTCTCAATTTAAATTTTAATTTAGTATTTACTTGCACAAGTGTATTAATCACTCCCTAAGATTTATTTTTTAATTTCATTGATTCTTAATTTGATTTATTTTATCCCCTCTTCATTTAATTTAAAAATTTAGTTTTTAGTTTTCTCACTCACTTAGACTTAGGCATAATTAAATATTTATTTGCAAACATCTAGACCCTTAGGGATTATGATTAATAAATTCATTATTTAGTTAATTAATTGATCCATTAATTAATTCGGCAGGTGCTCAAGATTTCAAGGTTTAAAATTCACTCAAGTTTTCTAGGCCACCTAGATTGATTGAATCATTTTTTTTATACTTCGACGTGCCCTTCAAGATGCACTCCTTGCTCCAAGGGTTCCACTCGCTTTGATTCAAATTTTGATTACGTGATGTGCCCTTCAAGACACACTACGTTCTCTAAGGGTGCCAATCGCCTTTGATTGGTTTTGGTAGTTGTCCAACCCTTGGAGTCAACACTCCATTTACGCGACCTTGTGAGAGACTAAGGGCCTCTAAGGAATAAGGACCTTGCCTTATTTCACACCGCTTAGAATATTCATGATCGATTGTCTCAGTCTACCCTCATAGCATCGTGGATCTCTCGAACTAGGTCATCGTTAACCTACAATTCAAGCCATGGCGGGAATGCTAGTAGGTTGTGACAGGGTTGTTTCCACACCTCTCCCTCAATATCTGGTTGTTGTGCATGGCCCCTTTAATCCTTATGTGAGTCTGATTAGCAAGGAATCGTCATCCTACATCCATCAATGAACATTGTCAATGATCCATAATAACATCATAATATACACGACTTTATGGCACACATGCATAAATAAAATACCCAAACCAATACAATCCACTCCCTGACTCAATCCAGAGTCTAAGGAGGTCCAATGGTGCTATCGATATCCTCAACATGTCAAGTGTCCTGCACACTCAGGGGAAACTCGTCAATATCACTTGTCAATACATAGATATCAAATAACATAACATCATAATCCATCAACATCATCATAAGAATCCATAAGAGAATAGACAACCATATACTAAAACCGAATCACTTGCATGCAAGTGTCCTCAAAGAATAAGTCAAATCACGTGCTCGCAAGAGAGGGATGTTACATACACCCCCTCTTGTTTTAAACTTTGTCCTGAAGTTTCAAAGTATTTATATGCAGCAAATAAAGCATATGACAAGATCTAAATGTCTAAATATCAAATAAATATGGAAATTGTTGGCGCATATCATATGAGTCCTCCCAGGTAGTCGAGTGTGGACTATAATTTTTCCACTGGACCTTGACCTGATCGACTGTTCGATGCCTTATTTTTCAAATGTGATGGTCTATAATGTGGATTGGCTCCGCTGTGAGTGCACCCTCATATGACACCTACAAGGAACTCATGTCAATCACATGTGTAGGATCACTAACATAATGTCTCAAAACAGATACATGAAAAACATCGTGCATACATCTCAAGAATCAGGCAAGTCTAGTCGATAGGCCCTAGGCCCTTTCTTTTCACAACTTCAAAAGGTCCCAGAAACCTAGGAGAGATTTTAACACCCTTTCCAAACTTGATCGAACTCTTATGCGGTTTCACCAGGAAGAAGACTCGATCACCAAATTCATAACTATGGTCAACATGATGTGCATCAGCATAACTCTTCTACCAATCTTCCACTTCCTTAATCGTTTGTCTTATCATTTTCATTTGTTCTTCCATTTCTTGGATCGCTTCTAGTCCTACCAGGACTCTATTCTCAAGTTGATCCTAGCTCAAAGGCCTCTAACATGGTTTCCCATAAAGAAACTCAAATGGTGCCATCTTAATGGTGCTTTGATAGCTATTGTTGTATGCAAACTCTACCAGTGGCAAGAACTCTTCTCAATTATTATTTTGTTCTAATACATACATATGCAACACATCTTCCAAAATTTGGTCCGTTTCATCTATCTTCCCATCTATCTTAGGGTGATATGTTGTACTAAGGTTCAGTTGTGTTCCCAAGGCCTCTAGGGAACTAGTCCAAAATCGTCCTGTAAACATCGATCCTCTATAAGATATGATTCTTTTTGGAACACCGGGTAGTCTCACAATCTCACTGGAAAATTCTAGCCATGTATGGTGCCTAATATGTTGTACGCATAGGAATAAAGTGTGCACTCTTCATCAGAGTGTCAACTACCACAAAAAGTGATTCGTGCCTCCTTGTCGTCAGCGAAAATATAATAATAAATTCCATCGAAATGGCCTCCCATTTTGATTTTGGAATGACGCGTGGTTGCATTAACCCAGAAGGATTTATATGTTCATCCTTCACTCACTGACATTCTAGACACCTCGCCACGTAGCTAACTAGGTCTGCCTTCATCCCTTCCAGAAGAATAAGGGCTTAAGGTCTACCCACATCTTCGTGAATCCTAGATGAGCCATGTATACTACTCTATGAGCTTCGCTTAAGTTCAAATTTCTCAATTTGTCGTTAGGTGGTACATAAATCCGATTATTTTACCTCATCAATTCGTCGTTGTCTAATGTATATCCTTCAAAATCTTGGTACCATCATGGTGTCTTGTCCGATAATTTCCTTAACCTCTTTATACTAGTCATTGTCAAACTGTATAGTTATAATCCTTTCTCGAAGATTTGTCGGAAGAGGTATTAACAAGAATATGCGTGGTCTCCAACTCAACGCATATGCCACTATGTTCATTATTCATTCAATGTAATTAATCTCAAATCATAATTGTTAAGTAATACTAACCAACGCTTTTGTCATGTGTTCAAGTCATTTTGCATAAAAAGTGTTGTATTCCACAGTGATCCTTTGTTCAAATTTCCCTCCAATCAAATAGTGTCTCTAAATTCTCTAAGAATACATAATGGAAAATAACTCCCAATCATGCGTTGTATAGTTCTCCTTATACCTTCTTAATTTCCTTGAGATGTAGGCGATCACTTGTCTGTCTTGCATAAATACTCCACCTAAACCTTCCTTGGATGCATCTGTGCATACCAATAAATCCCTATCCAAGTCGGGGACTTTTGGTATCGGCGTTGTCGTCAACAGACCAAAGAGCTCTTGAAATTCTTCTGCACACTTATTGGTCCATACTACATCTTATTTTTCTTCTGCAATTATGTGATTGGATTTGCTATCTTCAAAAAACCTTCGATGAACCGTCGGTAATATCCTGCTAAACCCAAAAGACGCATCCTCCTAGTATGTTTGTCAGGTAGGCCATTCCATAATATCCTGTACCTTCACAGGATCCACATCGATGCCTTCACCCAATATAACATTCCCTAATAAATGAATCCTCGAGAGCATTGCGACAGTTTCCCGTAATTTATGTTTCAGTAAGAACTGTAATATTAGGCACAAAATTTCGTCATGTTCTTTTGTCAATCGAGAATATATAAATATGTCGTCAATGAATACTTGAACGAATGTGTCCAAGTATTCACGGAACACCCCCTTCATCCAGCTCATGAATTTTCCCGGTGTGTTTTTCAATTAGAAAAGTAAAACAGTAGAATCATAATGCCTGAAACGCGTCTTGAATGTGGTCTTAGGAATGTCTTCCTCTTGGATCCCTAATTGGTGATATCCTGATATCAAGTTGATCTTTGAAAACACTGTTGCACCTTTAGTTTTGTCAAAGAAATCATCTATTCTTGGCAATAGATATTGGTTCTTGATCGTTGCCTTGTTCAAATGACAGTAGTCAATACAAAGTCTCCACGACCCATCCTTCTTTCGTATGAAATTAACAGGCGCACCCCAAGATGACACACTTGGACGTATAATTCCTAGGTCCAACAACTCCTTTAGTTTCATTTTCAACTCCCGTAACTTAGAAGTTGACATTCAATAAGGCGTTCTTGCTATCGATTTAGTTCCAGGTTTTAAGTCGATGGTAAATTCCATCTCTCTTCCGGGAGGCAACCTGGTAACTCTTGTGGAACACATAGGCAAACTCTCGTACTACTGAAAGGTTTTCTAATCCTTCTGCCACACCATTTTCATTCAGTGCTATTGCATATAAACTGCATCCCTTGTGCATGCCATTCCGTAGTTGTAGGGAAGAAATGAACCTCAGGGATACTCCCTGTTTTCTTTCTACAATCACTCTTATATGTCCCTCATCGTCAGTCCAACTCAACCTATTCATATTATAGTTGATTATCGCATCATGTGATTCCAACCAGTCCATATCGATCACGATGTCATAACATCCTTAGA
>ML796514.1:136739-190759 GCA_009831015.1 Picea engelmannii | reverse complement strand
TCAGGAGGATTGTTATTTATAACCGATCTATTTTTAGCGAGTGGTTTCCTATGTGTAATACCATGGGAAAATAACACGGGTTTACAAAACCATGGGCTCATAAACCACCATTAGGAAAATTCCTATTTTCTAGGAGGAAGAGAACTTCATTCCTTGATTTTAAGAGATAACTCATATTTCATGGCTAGAGAGCACACTTGAGTGAGAATACTATTCTCCTAGATAAATGTGCACTTATCCTTAAGTATTCAATTCTATTATTAGTCATGGAGTATAGTTATATATGCATGAGTTTTATGCATGATTTATCTCTTGTGTGTGGCTAACTCCATTTACGACTAGCTAACTCCATTTATGGCTAGTTAATTGATATTAAGAGGTAGTCTAAATTTGTTTTGCTTGAGAATGCACATGGAAACCCTAACCTAGTGCACATTACTCGTGGAGATTTTTGTAGATTGTACTCATGGTAAAGGATTAATATAATGTGATTCAATTTGGTTTCTTAGTCTCTTATGTGTTAATATTGATTCAATTTTCTCTCTTCTCTCTTTCTTTTGCAATTAACTAGTGTAGTATTTCCTACTCACAATTAGATCTTGGAGTGTGGCTTAATCCTAGATGGTATCAGAGCTATTATTGTGAGGGAGTATTCATGTTTATTGAAGGTTTATATATCATATTGTACATCCCATAGATAAATATGGATCAAACATATTTTCCAGTGATCTTGACACCCTTCAACTACTATGAGTGGAAGCCCAAGATAGAGCTTCTACTTCGTAGCAACAGTTTGTATAGGGTCACCATGGGGACTGAATTTGAGCCTAATTCAGCCATAGAAAAATCAAAATACTTCAATAGAATGGATGAATCCTACGAGATGTTTTGCTTGAGCATATATTTGTATCTCCTCTTCCATGTTGATACTTGCAAGACTCCTAATGGTGTTTGGATAAATTTGAAGGATTTTCTAGGAAAGAAAGACAAACTAAGTGTTGATCTACTGGAGAATGATCTACATGCATTGAATCCAAGTGATTTTGAGAACCTACAAGAATACTTATATAAGCATAAAAAATTTCTTCTTCATGTTAGGGCTTGTGGAATTTATAATAAAGATGAACAATTAATATTTTCAATTCTAACCAAGCTAGGACCAGAGTATTTTGTCTACCCTTCTTCTTTTCATACTATTAGGTTAACTATGGGTTCTACATGGAAGATTCCATTTCTATATGAGTTCATGGATTCACTTATCCATGAGAAGACAAAGCTCATCTTTCTTATCCATCAGAAAGATGAACAATTAATATTTTCAATTCTAACCAAGCTAGGACCAGAGTATTTTGTCTACCCTTCTTCTTTTCATACTAGTAGGTTAACTATGGGTTCTACATGGAAGATTTCATTTCTATATGAGTTCATGGATTCACTTATCCATGAGAAGACAAAGCTCATCAAGATATGGGAACTCAAGAGTTCAAATCCCCATGTGCTTACAACTCAAGTAAGTTCAAACAAGAATAAGATGAAGAAAAAGGGTAAGAAGGACCAAGAGAACAAGAAGGAAGGTAAAAAAAATTCCACATATGAGATTTTGAGTTCCAAGGCATCAAAGAGTGAGAAGGATAATACTAGGTGTTCCTACTATAACAGGGGGTTCCATCACGAGAGTTTTTTCATGAAAAAAGATCATAGAGATCATGGCACAATCACTTGAGTAGCATCACCTCAAGGATTGTATTTTGTATAATGCAAGGAAGAATCCATCATTAGAAAGAAGTAATTTCCATGCATTACTTACTATTTCATATTATCCTAACGATTGGGTGTTTGATTCAGGGGATACCCACCACATGGCCTCATCAGATAGAATCTTCTCATACTTGGAGACTTGTTCCAAACCATCGATCTTCATGGGAGATGATTTTCCTACTGAGTTGTGCAGTAGGGGTATAGTTTATCTAGACCATGAATGGTTTTAGGATGTACTTCATGTTCTGAAGTTTTCTATGAGTTTCCTCTCCATCTATCAAATCACCCATTTAGGTTCAAGGAAGAAGGTGGAGCTCACTCCAAACTCAGTTATTATTTTTTACTTGTCAAATAGTTCAAAAATTGTTTTTGATGAGGTTAATCACCATTAAAGGTTGTACACCTTCTCTCACTTTACTCATAAAATGTTCCAGATAAATTGTTCACTCATAGAATTTTTAATTTTTAAGAGGTTCCTTTACATGTACATCTGGAGTAGTCCACACCTCCATCTCCACCACCACTAGTTGTAGAACTTCATGAGACTTCTTATAATAAGATTTCTAATCAGATATATGAATCTGATATCTATGAAATTTCTTATCAATATAAATTAGTTTCAATTCCATACCATATACCACGATGGGAACAACAAAATATTTAGGCAACATGTGATCTAGTGGGTGATCCCAACGATCCACAAAGAACGAGATCTCAGTTTGTGGAGCCTCCACAAGCTCTTAATAATACATAAAATTTGCTTCCAATTTATTGTTATATGGTACTTGGACCATAACTTTATTATTACATAAAGGCTAAAGAAAACCCCCATTGGGAGGTAGCTATAAAAGAAGAGTACAATTTCCAGATGGAGAACAACACATGGGACTTCGGTTCCTCTACCTTCCAACGGGAAGCTTGTTAGATGTAAGTGGATATTCAAGACAAAGAAGGATGTTGATGGATATATTAAAAATTATAAGTATTGTTTAGTAGATAAATTTTTCTCACATGTACAAGGCATTGATTATGAGGCGACTTTTGCACCAACTGCCAAGATTGATTCCATTCGGTTGGCTCTAGCTATTGAAAAATCTAGAAAGTGGGAGGTACACCATATGGATGTGAATAATGAATTATTGCATGGAGATATTAATGAGGAGATATATATGGAGGATCCAAAGGGATATTTATAGGATCCATCATTATTTTATAGGTTGAGGAAGTCACTGTACAGATTGAAGCAAGCACCTCGGGCATGGTATGCCAAAATGGACTCGTATCTTCTCTCTAGAGGTTTTATTAGATGTATATAAAATCCTAATGTGTATATGATGAGGAACATATATTCAATTCTATTGATAGTTCTATATGTATATTATTTACTCATCATAGGTATCTCAACCTTCTCCATTTCTCCAAGGAAGACCACTTTTCATGACATGTTTTCTATGACAGATATGGGACAGTTACATTACTTTCTTGGTCTTAAAATCAACTAGAATGATTCAAGAATCAAGATGTCTCTTTCCAAGTATGCCAAATATGTAATTCAAAAGTTTTGTATGATAGATTGTAAGACATCTCCAACACCCTTTTAGTCAAGGGTTAGACTAGAGGATGTTAGTACATCACTTTTCATTGATTGTACTAGATATCATCAGTTGGTGGGGAGTCTTCTCTACATTGCACACTCTCAACCAGGAATCTATTATGCAGTTGGATCAATTTCCAGGTACATTTAGAAGCCACATGAGCTTCACTGGAAGGAAACAGAGAGGATTCTCAGATATGTCAAGGGGACTACCAGCTTTGGTATACACTATGAAACAAGGTCTTCCATAGATCTTATTGGTTACCCAAACTTATATTGGGCAAGGGATATAATTGATTGTAAGTCCACTTTAGGATATGTCCTCTACCTTTGATTAGGACCTATTTTTTTTTCAAGTAATAAGAAATCAAAAATTACTTTATCATCAGTAGAGGTAGAGTACAAGGGTGCAATGAATGTTACTACTCAATATATTTGGTTGAAATACTTTCTTACAAAGTTGGGAGTTCACTTTCATTGTTTGAAAATGATATGGTGTGATAATCAAATTACTCTTAAGGTATTTAGATACCAATTTTAAAGGCATTGGACCAAGCACAATGAGGTTCATCTGCACTTTATTCGGGGATATATTCATGATGGAGTCATTGATATGTAGTTATGTCCATATTCAAAGAAGGGGGTAGGCATCTTCATCAAGCATTTTACTGAACAAAAGTTTTTATCATTGAGGGAAACTCTAGGAGTAAGGGGTACATTATCTTAGTAGTTGAACATGTTAGCATTATTTTTTTGTTGGCAGGATATTTTGAGGGGGTGGTTTGTTCTCACCGAGTTTTCCCTCTTTACCTCACTTTTGTTCAGTTGTTATGCATCTATACATGTACATGATTACCTAACATGGTTTCATATTGTCGAGACTCATCACTATGCACACCACATTTTTGTTTTAGGGGGGGTATTAGGGTACATGCTCAACTACATACTCAGTGGCATACTCATTTTTCCATTTTTCCACTTTCTCAAGAGGACTACTATTTATAGCAGGTCTATTTTTAGCTATCAGTTTTCTATATGTAATACCATGGGAAAATACCATAGGTTTCCAAAACCATGGGCTCATAAACAACCATTAGGAAACTTCCTATTTTCTAGGAGGAAGAGCACTTCATTCCTTTATTTTAGGAGATAATTCCTATTTCATGACTAGAGAGCACACTTAAGTGAAAATATTAT
The DNA here is from genome assembly GCA_009831015.1 of Picea engelmannii. Lineage (NCBI taxonomy): Eukaryota > Viridiplantae > Streptophyta > Pinopsida > Pinales > Pinaceae > Picea > Picea engelmannii. The sequence continues at coordinate 186,210 of ML796514.1, read as the reverse complement.
TTTCCTAGATAAGTGCGCACTTATCCTTAATTCTCCAGTTCTATTATTAGTCATGGAGTCTAGTTATACATGCATGAGTTGTATACATGAGTTCTCACGTGTGCATGGCTTACTCCATTTGTGACTTTATAACTCCATTTATGGATAGTTAACCGATACTAAGAGGGAGTTGTTTTTTGTTTTTACTTGAGCATGCACATGGAATCAATATATTAATCCTCTATATATTGTACGCATGATAGAGGATTAATATAATATGATTCAAGTTGGTTTCTAAGTCTCTTATGTGTGAATATTGATTCTATTTTTCTCTCTCGTCTCTTTCTTTTGCAAGTAACTAGTGTAATATTTCCTACTCACAATTATATCTTGGAGTGTTGCTTAATCCTATAGTGAATGTATCGATAAAATTCATGAATCAATGGAACAATCTAATCCTTCATCATATGAGTGAACACAATGAATTTTTCTAGGTTATCCTTTGAATCTTTGTAATAATTTACTTGATTCTCAAACATCATGGTGTTTTCCTTCAATTGTATGTTTTCCTCCATGAGTTTTAAAATAGCCTTCTCTAGAAGCTTGAGCTATAACAATTTATATGGTAACTAAAGCTATAGTTTTTTCTCGATGGGAATCCAAAAATACATATATTTTGGTTTCAATTAATACTTAGTCATATGATATTCCTTTGCTTGTGATTTTTCTTGGTGATGATCTTAATATTCCTATTAAACTTAAAATCCTCCATGGATTCCCATAGATCTTCATCATCTATACCCACTAGAAAATTCCAAAGGAGATATTCCAACCAGGTTGTTGTTGTTACATTGTTGGATATTGTTCCTATAAAATAAAAGTCCTATACTCACTAGACACTTTGTTACATACCCTCTCTTCCCTAATCATGTTGATGTTGAGTGTCAATTGGTGGATTTTCATGAGTTTCAGTTTTCTTTATTTGGTGAGATAATGTTCATAATTTTGAAAATTGGCACTATGGTTTTCTTAGGTTTTAAGTCCCTTTGAATATATTTATCGTCTGATAGCTTCTTGAGGTATATATCACCTTTTACATCTGTAGTTATTGAGTTATTGATAGATTGATGGATGAAGACCTGGGGAATGGAGAACCTATCAGATATGGGATAGATATCAATAAATGTAGTTTCACCTTTTCTTTTGATATGACATTGTGATTATGTGTCTACACTATGTAAAAGTCAAAAAATCACTTTCATAATTCCTCCTTAAGATAATATTGATGACAATATGGCCACTTGAGGCCTTGCTACTTGAAATTACTAACGATGTTGTATGTTGGATCATGAACTTTAAATGATCAAATCTGCACTTCGAAAAATATATCTCATTGGCCTGCTCTAATTTTGTAGTAAAATATATCAAAGGGAAGGCCCCAATTGTAAGGGGGTACATCAATAATAATCCCTTTCTATGTTCTTCCAATCTGTCACTAGCCACAAAATTTTTTATTTGGTAAAATATGTGTGTCATTACCAACCTATCTATAACATGCTTGGGAAATTTCTATGGGGATGAGGTGCATCCATAAATGTTGAGGTATTTCTCGTATTATTCCACATACTAGATGTTGATAGGTTTGAATAGTTCTTGGGCTTCCTCTAGGAATATTGGGCATGACTTATCAATAATGAGCTCATAGAAGGGAGCCAATAATAATCCAAAGGTTTTTCTGTAATACTTTAAATACTTATAGATCCATATTTTTTTATAGTGCACTAGAAGAGGTAGAAGGGAAGGATTCCACATGTTTCAAAACAATGGAAATGCATTCATGGAAGAAAATTCATTGAGAAAGAATGTTTCCATGCGGAACCACGGTATGTTGGATAATTGAAGGATTAGGTAGATTAGAGATCTAGTATTCCAAGAGAGAGGTAGTGTCTAAAGATGTTGTTACATAACTTAAGAATAACATAGCATAATACACCATACATATTACATATATTCACTTTCTCACTTATTTATATCGACCAGAGGGCGATATTATGTAACACCAAGATGTAACCAATTCTCTTAAATTGGTTAGGGAACATAAAAAAACTCCTTAATTTTTTCCTTGTTTTGTGCACTAGATAAATGTTATATTCTATCTATTCAACCAATCAAAATCATATTTGATGATCCAATAGGTCTCTTAGTCAGGAACTCAATCGAAATCTTATTTGAAAACTTATTTGACCTCTCAATTGACTTTATAGTTGATTTTTTACTATAAAATAATCATTTCAAAAGATCTAGAGGTGTGATAAACCTACATTTCTTGTTATTCCAACACCCCCTAATGAACAAAATTATTTGGATATTTAGGAGGTGAAATTAATTATGTATACAACCCCATAATCATAAATTCTTGAATCCCAAGTATAGCCCAAGTTTTTCATAAACTTAGCTACCAAGAGAGGATTTGTATATATATCAACAACCTAGTCATTATGCTCTAATTAACACGATTTAAACATTTTATTATACTACCTGTATCAAATAATGAGCATGAAGATCCAAGCTTCATTTTTCTATGTGCAATAGGATTCTATGGAATATGTATTGCTCTTTGGTTTTCATAATATACAACAGTTGATGTCTTGACTGGAAAACCATGTTCTACCATGAGATATCAAATCCACATGGTCTTTGTTCCAACATTCTCTGCACCATCATATTATTCTTTTTTTGTTGATAAAGAAACCTTCCTATGCCTTTTACAAGACTAGATAATGAGTCCAAAGCCAAGTCAAAACACATTTCCAAAAGTATACTTCCTATCATCACCATATCCAACCTAGTCTAAGTCAATGTAACAAACTAGCCATTTCACTTTGTCACTACAATACTTTATAGAAGTCTTGTAATTTTTCTTTATCTAATAACACTTATATGTGTTTCTTTAGGGTGACTTTCTTAGAGACCCTGCATAAACTGAGAAACAAAACTAATATCAAATGAAATATTAGGTCAACTATGAGTTAAATAAATTAGGCTACTGATAATATGTCAATCGAGTGTAGTATTGTCTTTCAAAGAATCAAACTCCTATGTTACCTTCAATATTGATTGATAAGGTATACAAGAAGGTTTATAGTCTTCCATTCTAAAATTATGTAAAAGATTCAACACATACTTAGGCTGATAGATAAAGATATAGTCATCCATGTGTAATACATGGATACCTAAAAAAAAATGTAATAGGACCAGGTCAGTCATCTCGAATTTATCTATTAGTTGTTTCTTCAAGACCAAAATTATGTTAAAATGTATTTCTATAATGGCTAAGTCATCCACATACAATGAAAAAATTAATGTTTCGCATTTACATGCAATACATAGATATTGTGATCTCACTCACAACATTTGAAACTAAGATTGAAGAAAAGGTAGTCAATCTTCTCATACCATGCCTTGGGGGCATCATTCAAACCATATGAGGATTTATTCAATCAACACATAATATTTCCATCCTTATCAACATCAGGGGGTTTCTCCATATAAATCTCTTCAATGTAATCATCGTGTAGAAAGGCATGTTTAACATCCATATGATATACCCCCCCATCCAAAGTGAGAATAAATTAAAATAATAAGTCAAACATAATTCATATTTGAAATTGGTGCAAAGATTTAGTGCATTTCATCCATTCTTTCCATGAAAATATCTTATCCACCAAATTAGCATTGCTTCTTTCAACAATGCCTTTAGATGTGAATTTGGCCTTGTAGTCTCATCCAAATTTCACTACATTCTTTCCTTGAATTCAAGGAACTAAATCCCACATTTCATTCTTCATTAAGGAATGATACTCATCATCTATAGAAATATGTAACGACCCCTCCATTACGACTAAGAAAATCAAAGAAGAATAGGTAAAAAAAAAAAAAATTAAAGCATTAGGAATTAACATCAACACATAATCCAAGCATCGCATAATCAACGACATCATAATTAAATAATTACAAGTGACACATCATCATAATCAATAATGTCACAACCAATGCATCAACATAATTAGTAACACCACAAAATCAACACATCATCACATTAGATATCGACACCTAATCAACAAGCATCATAAATGGTGACGCAAGATCAACTCATCACGATCAAGTGGAATCATCAATACTTTTAATCGCTCAACTCATCATATAAATATAATCATCGGATAACACAAGGATAGCATGAGATAACATAATGATAACATAAATATAACATAAAGATACTACCTGCCCAACCTACCCTACAAGGTTATGACCTCCAAGACACATAAGAAATGCTCAAGCCCATGTTTCTTCTGATTTATTTTGACCATTTAAGGTCTCAGGGCTAGCGACTGTTCTGAGGAACAAGGAGGTTTCTACATCCCACTAACACAATCAAGTCCAAAAACCAACTAGCTAAATCAACAACATCAACGATAATCAAAGGTGCAACAGGGTTCTATTAACCAACCACACCTCACATAAATTCCAAGGCGCAAGAAAATTTAATTACTAAATCAATATTACAACAACATAATATAAGGTGCAAAAGAAAGCATCTACTTTACTTCAAGGCACATGATTAATCAACCATTTAGTTCGACAATAAACAACATTATCTCAAGCTGCACGCATGATCCAAAATTTGAATTAAACATAAACCAACCTCAACATTATTCACGACGCATGAGAAATATACTTTATTTTACATGGCGCAAGAGAACATAAAATCTTAATCAATCATATATCCACCTTTTCTAATGGTGCAAGCGAAAACCATCTACTAAACAATCATAAATCAACTTTGAATAACTACGCAAGGATAAACTGACTTCTAGACCATCATACGACAACATGTGTAGAGGCGTGAGAGTAATCATTACTTTATTTCCTGGCACAAAGGCATATTTTATTCCTCAGTAGAACAAAACATCATGGCAGCCTCCTTTTTAAAAATAACTCATGCTCAAACAAACATTAAGCCATAATGATTAAGCCATTGTGTGCACTCATCCCTCAATATAGAGAATTGGAATTACAACTGAGAAACGTTTACCTTTCCTATTAGTTATAAAAACAAGATATAATATGTATATCCAATAAAAACATCCACAATATTTAGACTACTATATTCACATAATGGATTCATATAATAGTCTTATATATTACTCAATAAATAGTAAATTCTCAACCCTTTTTATTTTTTTAATGAATGGTTTGTTATATTTCCTATGACTATTTTAAACACTCCTTATATATATATAATAATAGTTTTAATAAAAAGTGACAAAGAAATATAATCGCAATATGGTCAACCATAAGAAAGTCATACCATATCTACTTATTAAAATATTATTGTTGAAATATCCCAATAGTTGAATTGTTAAGTGATATAATTGTGTGAAGGTAAAGGACATTGGATTATTACGGCAAGGAAACAAGCACCAAATGAAATACAACGCACCAAGAGCCAAGCCATCAGGAGGAAGGCCCATGAGGCACCATAACTTTTCACTACGAGGAAAGCCCAGCATTAATTGAAACGTAAAGACAATCCTGGCCACCTCCATTCGAGGGTGAAGGGAAAAAAAAATTGAGGTTACTTCATCAATCAACACAAAGATTGATGGAAGACATTTCACATGGGATACATATCGCCGAGGGATACAAATTGCAGAGGATCAAACACAAAATTTGCAGAGGTTAAATATCCAAAAATTCGCAGAGGATACAAGAAGAAGTCACAGAGGTTAATATCCCCAAATTCATAGAGGATACCATACCGAATTCACAGAGGTTAGTATCTCAATATTCAAAGAATTCACAGAGGTTAATATCCCCAGTTTACCAGAGGATACAACATCGAATTCGCAGAGGTTAATATTCCAATATTCGTAAAGGATACTAGCAGAATTCGCAAAGGCTAATATCCCAAAAATTGTAGAGGATACAACGTTGAATTTGCATAGGTTAACGATGGGGTTTCACTGGGAAAGAGGGAGGATGACATAGAGCCTTAGGGATCTCCACAAAACACAAGGATAAATGCATAAAAACGTTGAGTATAAAAATGTTGAGTATAAAGACGTTGAGTATAAAAACATTGAGCATAAGTTATAAAATATGAGTATAATAATCTGAGCATATATTTAAAATTTGATTATAAGATTCTGAGCATTTGAAGAAAAATTTGTTGTGTAATAGAAGGTAAAAATCATTGAGCATTTGAAGAGAAGTTCAGTTTCAAGAAGGGTAAAACACAGAGGCTTAGAAGGAGAGGATCGTTGGGAAATTTCTCAACACAGAGGTAAATCTAAGGAGGCACAGAGATAGTCAATGTGCATTTCAGAACAATGCTTGGTTGAGAACAACTTGTGCACATCCTGGACATAAGTGCCAAAATGAAAAGAGTTAAGATTTATGGGTGATTTCAAGGACATTGATGTTTAAAAATTGACCAAACGCAAAGTTATAAATGTATAAAATAGCTAGCAAAGGAGGAAGGCACATAGGTGAAATAAATATGGAAACACCAGGAATTATATATGTACAAAATTGTTGAGGGAGACGATTCAAAGATTTAAAAAGACGCAAAGAGTAGAACTCAGAGATCAACCCACAGAGATTTATTAAATCAAAGAGAATGCAAAAGATATGAAGTTCATAGGAAGCATTCAACAACCACCCTTCTTTGCAAGGCCATCAATCAATAGACTAATTCTAAAACCATATACATAATAAAAACTTATTATAATGCAAATTCAAATGAAAATACTATGACCGATGACGAGAAGTCAAAGATGTTCTCTCGTGCTTGCACTCCGTCCATCTCCCCATTTTCTAACCATGGATACTTCACCAATACCTCCCATCCATCGCTAGGGGTACTCTTCTTCCCCCTTATCCCCCCGAGCCACAAAGGGGCCACGCAAAAACACAACCAAAATACTCTATCTCCCAACTCACCTCACAAGGTAGAGCTACCACACTCTCTCTCGAGTTGGGTGTCCCAACTCTCACAAGTAAAACCAGACAGAAGTTTTGCAGCATAACCTTACTAATAACCAATCATCCCCATTCCTTCTCTCGGCCATTTCTTTTATAGAATTTTTCTTAGTGACAACTTGTCATTTTCACATTTAATTCATTTTTTTTAATTTAATTAGGAATTAACCCCCCCATACACTTGTCACATGTTCCCTTAGTTTCACCAATAAATCCATAATTTTATTAAATTAAATGTCAATTTCCCTCACCCATCCTAAAAGCGTTCCTAAAATCACTCCTATTTGTCACTTTATTCTCTTCATTTTTAATGACTGGCGCCTTTCTAAAACTGAGTTGTGTTTAAATTAGGAAAGTTATTTAGTTGGACTAGACTCTAGATACCTTTCTATGCTTACACATCTTTATTATTTATTCCTTTCTCAATTTAAATTTTAATTTAGTATTTACTTGCACAAGTGTATTAATCACTCCCTAAGATTTATTTTTTAATTTCATTGATTCTTAATTTGATTTATTTTATCCCCTCTTCATTTAATTTAAAAATTTAGTTTTTAGTTTTCTCACTCACTTAGACTTAGGCATAATTAAATATTTATTTGCAAACATCTAGACCCTTAGGGATTATGATTAATAAATTCATTATTTAGTTAATTAATTGATCCATTAATTAATTCGGCAGGTGCTCAAGATTTCAAGGTTTAAAATTCACTCAAGTTTTCTAGGCCACCTAGATTGATTGAATCATTTTTTTTATACTTCGACGTGCCCTTCAAGATGCACTCCTTGCTCCAAGGGTTCCACTCGCTTTGATTCAAATTTTGATTACGTGATGTGCCCTTCAAGACACACTACGTTCTCTAAGGGTGCCAATCGCCTTTGATTGGTTTTGGTAGTTGTCCAACCCTTGGAGTCAACACTCCATTTACGCGACCTTGTGAGAGACTAAGGGCCTCTAAGGAATAAGGACCTTGCCTTATTTCACACCGCTTAGAATATTCATGATCGATTGTCTCAGTCTACCCTCATAGCATCGTGGATCTCTCGAACTAGGTCATCGTTAACCTACAATTCAAGCCATGGCGGGAATGCTAGTAGGTTGTGACAGGGTTGTTTCCACACCTCTCCCTCAATATCTGGTTGTTGTGCATGGCCCCTTTAATCCTTATGTGAGTCTGATTAGCAAGGAATCGTCATCCTACATCCATCAATGAACATTGTCAATGATCCATAATAACATCATAATATACACGACTTTATGGCACACATGCATAAATAAAATACCCAAACCAATACAATCCACTCCCTGACTCAATCCAGAGTCTAAGGAGGTCCAATGGTGCTATCGATATCCTCAACATGTCAAGTGTCCTGCACACTCAGGGGAAACTCGTCAATATCACTTGTCAATACATAGATATCAAATAACATAACATCATAATCCATCAACATCATCATAAGAATCCATAAGAGAATAGACAACCATATACTAAAACCGAATCACTTGCATGCAAGTGTCCTCAAAGAATAAGTCAAATCACGTGCTCGCAAGAGAGGGATGTTACATACACCCCCTCTTGTTTTAAACTTTGTCCTGAAGTTTCAAAGTATTTATATGCAGCAAATAAAGCATATGACAAGATCTAAATGTCTAAATATCAAATAAATATGGAAATTGTTGGCGCATATCATATGAGTCCTCCCAGGTAGTCGAGTGTGGACTATAATTTTTCCACTGGACCTTGACCTGATCGACTGTTCGATGCCTTATTTTTCAAATGTGATGGTCTATAATGTGGATTGGCTCCGCTGTGAGTGCACCCTCATATGACACCTACAAGGAACTCATGTCAATCACATGTGTAGGATCACTAACATAATGTCTCAAAACAGATACATGAAAAACATCGTGCATACATCTCAAGAATCAGGCAAGTCTAGTCGATAGGCCCTAGGCCCTTTCTTTTCACAACTTCAAAAGGTCCCAGAAACCTAGGAGAGATTTTAACACCCTTTCCAAACTTGATCGAACTCTTATGCGGTTTCACCAGGAAGAAGACTCGATCACCAAATTCATAACTATGGTCAACATGATGTGCATCAGCATAACTCTTCTACCAATCTTCCACTTCCTTAATCGTTTGTCTTATCATTTTCATTTGTTCTTCCATTTCTTGGATCGCTTCTAGTCCTACCAGGACTCTATTCTCAAGTTGATCCTAGCTCAAAGGCCTCTAACATGGTTTCCCATAAAGAAACTCAAATGGTGCCATCTTAATGGTGCTTTGATAGCTATTGTTGTATGCAAACTCTACCAGTGGCAAGAACTCTTCTCAATTATTATTTTGTTCTAATACATACATATGCAACACATCTTCCAAAATTTGGTCCGTTTCATCTATCTTCCCATCTATCTTAGGGTGATATGTTGTACTAAGGTTCAGTTGTGTTCCCAAGGCCTCTAGGGAACTAGTCCAAAATCGTCCTGTAAACATCGATCCTCTATAAGATATGATTCTTTTTGGAACACCGGGTAGTCTCACAATCTCACTGGAAAATTCTAGCCATGTATGGTGCCTAATATGTTGTACGCATAGGAATAAAGTGTGCACTCTTCATCAGAGTGTCAACTACCACAAAAAGTGATTCGTGCCTCCTTGTCGTCAGCGAAAATATAATAATAAATTCCATCGAAATGGCCTCCCATTTTGATTTTGGAATGACGCGTGGTTGCATTAACCCAGAAGGATTTATATGTTCATCCTTCACTCACTGACATTCTAGACACCTCGCCACGTAGCTAACTAGGTCTGCCTTCATCCCTTCCAGAAGAATAAGGGCTTAAGGTCTACCCACATCTTCGTGAATCCTAGATGAGCCATGTATACTACTCTATGAGCTTCGCTTAAGTTCAAATTTCTCAATTTGTCGTTAGGTGGTACATAAATCCGATTATTTTACCTCATCAATTCGTCATTGTCTAATGTATATCCTTCAAAATCTTGGTACCATCATTGTGTCTTGTCCGATAATTTCCTTAACCTCTTTATACTAGTCATTGTCAAACTGTATAGTTATAATCGTTTCTCGAAGATTTGTCGGAAGAGGTATTAACAAGAATATGCGTGGTCTCCAACTCAACGCATATGCCACTATGTTCATTGTTCATTCAATGTAATTAATCTCAAATCATAATTGTTAAGTAATACTAACCAACGCTTTTGTCATGTGTTCAAGTCATTTTTCATAAAAAGTGTTGTATTCCACAGTGATCCTTTGTTCAAATTTCCCTCCAATCAGATAGTGTCTCTAAATTCTCTAAGAATACATAATGGAAAATAACTCCCAATCATGCGTTGTATAGTTCTCCTTATACCTTCTTAATTTCCTTGAGATGTAGGCGATCACTTGTTTGTCTTGCATAAATACTCCACCTAAACCTTCCTTGGATGCATCTGTGCATACCAATAAATCCCTATCCAAGTCGGGGACTTTTGGTATCGGCGTTGTCGTCAACAGCCCAAAGAGCTCTTGAAATTCTTCTGCACACTTATTGGTCCATACTACATCTTATTTTTCTTCTGCAATTTTGCGATTGGATTTGCTATCTTCAAAAAACCTTCAATGAACCGTCGGTAATATCCTGCTAAACCCAAAAGACGCATCCTCCTAGTATGTTTGTCAGGTAGGCCATTCCATAATATCCTCTACCTTCACAGGATCCACATCGATGCCTTCATCCGATATAACATTCCCTAATAAATGAATCCTCGAGAGCATTGCGACAGTTTCCCGTAATTTATGTTTCAGTAAGAACTGTAATATTAGGCACAAAATTTCGTCATGTTCTTTTGTCATCCGAGAATATATAAATATGTCGTCAATGAATACTTGAACGAACGTGTCCAAGTATTCACGGAACACCCCCTTCATCCAGCTCATGAATTTTCCCGGTGTGTTTGTCAATTAGAAAAGTAAAACAGTAGAATCGTAATGCCTGAAACGCGTCTTGAATGTGGTCTTAGGAATGTCTTCCTCTTGGATCCCTAATTGGTGATATCCTGATATCAAGTTGATCTTTGAAAACACTGTTGCACCTTTAGTTTTGTCAAAGAAATCATCTATTCTTGGCAACAGATATTGGTTCTTGATCATTGCCTTGTTCAAATGACAGTAGTCAATACAAAGTCTCCACGACCCATCCTTCTTTCGTATGAAATTAACAGGCGCACCCCAAGATGACACACTTGGACGTATAATTCCTAGGTCCAACAACTCCTTTAGTTGCATTTTCAACTCCCGTAACTTAGAAGTTGACATTCAATAAGGCGTTCTTGCTATCGATTTAGTTCCAGGTTTTAAGTCGATGGTAAATTCCATCTCTCTTCTGGGAGGCAACCTGGTAACTCTTGTGGAACACATAGGCAAACTCTCGTACTACTGAAAGGTTTTGTAATCCTTCTGCCACACCATTTTCATTCAGTTCTATTGCATATAAATTGCATCCCTTGTGCATGCCATTCCGTAGTTGTAGGGAAGAAATGAACCTCAAGGATACTCCCTGTTTTCTTTCTACAATCACTCTTATATGTCCCTCATCGTCAGTCCAACTCAACCTATTCATATTATAGTTGATTATCGCATCATGTGATTCCAACCAGTCCATATCGATCACGATGTCATAACATCCTTAGATCGTGACATATAGGTCGGGCTTCATTACAATATTCCCAAAGTTAAAGCGACAGTTCATACCCCTTCCTCCAACCATATGTTTGGCACCCAGAGCCATTTCTCTGTATCTAAACTCGTCCTGTCGACTTCCTCTACCTAAATTCCTTCAGCATGGTACTAGAAATAAATCTATCTATAGCACCGAGATCTATCAAAAACTAAAATTTTGGTGGGCGATGGTACCTCACGCCTTGATCACAGTGGACTGGTGCTTGTCCTGGCATTTATTCACCGTGGTCATGAATCTTGTGGGCCTTGCCCACCTCTACAATGGTAGTGTTTCCTATTGACCCGGACTCTCTGGCCTTTTCAACCAGAAAATATTTTTGATATGGTGGCTCTCCACATGTCCAACACCCATCTTTGGTCCAGTACTCCTGGCCCCGAAGTAGAATTTGTTGGCCTACCAGCCTAAGATCCTAATTTGTTATGATGACATTCCTAAACTATGGTTGTTGGCATCATTGTTGTTGATGCGGTGATCCCATGTAGGGATTCCTCTACTAAGGAACCTATCATCATGGTGTCATGAACAAGGGTCCTCTAGATGTATCTTGATACCATGAGGTATTGTATGGATGGCGTCTGATGTTGTTCCACATCCAAAAATTATTGCAGAAGTCTTGGCCTTACTCCCATGGGTCAATTCTTCCTTAGCTATGAGGCTTACTAGACTGCATCGTGCAACATCCAAGGCATTAAGATCCTCACCCACACAACTGTTGACATTAAAGTTGAACACAACTTGTTGATCCTGAGCTTCCCGATGTTTAGATGTGGATCATACCTAAGAAACTCCATGAATCGGGCCTCATACTTGGGCACCATACGACCTCCCTATCGTAAGGCATTGAACTCACTAAGCGGGAGCTCAATGAATTCCTCTAAAAAATACCTCTCCTGGAACCGTTCCTTAAGTAGTTCCCATGACAAGTCTTCGACAACCATGTTTAGTTTTGGCAGGAGTGTCTTCCACCATAGCATATCTCTCCCCTTCAGTTGAAATACCTCCATGCAGACTTTCATGTTATAGGTGTAGTCATGAAGTGCGAAGCACATCGCCATGTTCTCCAACCATGCCTCAGCGGCTGCGTCATCTGTGGCACCCAAGAACTCAAGAAACTTGACCTTCTCGAGTTCTCTATGAACGCTACCAATACCGATTGGGGCATGTTGTGGACCCTTAGGAGGTACATTCACCTTGGCCTCATCTCTATCTAGTCAGTTAATCAAGGCCTCTGACCTCCTCTAAAAGGACCTCACCAACCCAACCATAATACCCATGACAGTCTACTCTTGTCCAATGACTTGTTCTTCTGCTTGGGATTAGACCCCTCTGACGTGGGTGCTACTGGAGGTGTCGCACCACTTCCCCTATCACCATGTCGTGAGCCTCGATGGCGTCCTCTAACCATGATTACCGCATGGACAGGTTAAAATTTTAATTAGTGTTAAGTTATTAAACAAGTGTATAATATAGTGGAAGGCGTTTTGGTCCATAGTTGCAGGGTTGAACCCACTCTAATACCATATGTAACGGCCCCTCCATTACGACTAAGAAAATCAAAGCACAATCGGTACATTTTTTTTAAAGCATTAGGAACTAGCATCAACACATAATCCAAGCATCGCATAATCGACAACATCATAATTAAAGAATTACTATGACACATCATCATAATCAATAACATCGCAACCAACACATCAACATAATTCTTAATGCCACAAAATCAACACATCATCACGTTAGATATCAACACATAATCAACAAGCATCATAAATGGTGACACAAGATCGACTCATCACGATCAACTGGAATCATCAATACTTTTAATCCCTCAACTCATCAAATAACACAAGGATAACATGAGATAACATAATGATAGTGTAAAGATAACATGAGATAACATAATGATAACATAAATATACTACCCATCCAACCTACATTGCAAGGTTAGGACCTCCATGACACATAAGCAATGCTCAAGCCCAGGATTCTTCCGATTGATTTTGACCATTTAAGGTCTCAGGGCTGGCGATTGTTCTAAGGGACAAGGAGGTGTCTACATCCCACTAACACAATCAAGTCCAAAAAAAAAATATCTAAATCAACAACATTAACGATAATCAAAGACACAACAGGGTTCTATTAACCAATCACACCTCACATAAATTCCAAGGTGCAAGAGAATTTAATTGCTAAATCAATCTTACAACGACATAAGATAAGTCTGAAAATAAAAAATCTAATTTACTTCAAGGCACATGATTAATCAACCATTTAATTCAACAATAAACAACATTATCTTAAGGTGTGGATGTGATCCAAAATACGAATTAAACATAAACCAACCTCAACATTATTCATGACGCGTGAGAAATCTACTTTATTTTACATGGCACAAGAGAACATAAAATCTTAATCAATCATATATCCACCTTTTATAATGGCACAAGTGAAATCCATCTACTAAATAATCATAAATCAACTTTGTATAACTGCGCAAGGGTAAATTGATTTCTACACCATCATAAGACAACATGCGTAGAGGCATGAAAATAATCATTACTTTATTTCCTGGCGCAAAGGCATATCTTATTCCTCAGTAGAAAAAAACACCATGGCAGCCCCCTTTTTAAAAAGAATGCCTACTCAAGTAAACATTAAGCCATAATGATTAATCCATTGTGCGCATGCATCTCTCAATATAGAGATTTGGAATTATAACTGAGAAACTTTTACCTTTCCTATTAGTTATAAAAACAATATATAATATGTATATCCAATAAAAATCATCCACAATATTTAGACTACTATATTCACATAATGGATTCATATAATAGTCTTATATATTACTCAATAAATAGTAATTCCTCAACCCTTTTTATTTAAATGTTAACCAATGGTTTGTTATATTTCCTATGACTATTTTAAACACTCCTTATATATATAATAATAGTTTTAATAAAAAGTGACAAAGGAATATAATCGCAATATGGTCAACCGTAAGAAAGTCATACCATATCTACTTATTAAAATATTATTGTTGAAATATCCCAATAGTTGAATAATTAAGCGATCTAATTGTGTGAAGGTGAAGGACATTGGATTATTACGGCAAGGAAACAAGAACCAAATGCAAGACAATGCACCAAGAGCTAAGCCATGAGGAGGAAGGCCCACGAGGCACCATAACTTTGCACTACGAGGAAATCCCAACATTAATTGAAATGAAGAGACAATCCTGGCCACCACCATTCGAGGGTGAAGGAAAAACAACGTTGAGATTACTTCCCCAATCAACGTAGAAATTGATGGAAGAAATTCTGCATGGGATACATATCGCCGAGGGATACAAATCACAGAGGATCAAACACAAAATTCACAGAGGTTAAATATCCCAAAATTCGTAGAGGATACAAGAAGAATTCGCAGAGGTTAATATCCCCAAATTCACAGAGGATACAACGTTGAATTCACAGAGGTTAATATCCCAATATTCACAGAGGATACAATAAGAATTCACAGAGGTTAGTATCCCCAATGTTGTAGAGGATACAACGCCAAATTCGCAGAGGTTAGTATCCCAATATTCGCAAAGGATTCCAGAAAAATTCACAGAGGTTAATATTGCCAAATTTGCAGAGGATACAACGTCAAATTCGAAGAGGTTAACAATGGGGTTTCACTGGGAAAGAGGGAGGATGACGCAGAGTGTTAGAGATCTCCACAAAACGAAGGGATAAATGCATAAAAATGTTGAGCATAAAAACACTGAGTATAAAGTTGTTGAGTATAAAAATATTGAGCATAGATTATAAGAAATCAGTATAATAATCTGAGCATATATTGAAAAACTGAGTATAAGATTCTGAGCATTTGAAGAGAAATGCGTTGTGTAATTGAACGTAAGAATTGTTGAGAATTTGAAGATAAATTATTTTTCAAGAACGAAAAAGCATAGAGGCTTAGAAGGAGAGGATAGATGGGAGATTTCTCAACGCAGAGGTAACTCTGAGGAGGCACAAAATGTTCAATGTGCATTTTAGAACAATTCTTGGTTCAAAACAACTTGTGCATAACCTAGTCATAAGCGTCAAAACACATAGGGTTAAGATTTTTGGGTGATTTGAAGGACACCGATGTTTAAAAACTGGCCAAACATAGAGTTTTAAATGTATAAAATTGCTAGAAAAGGAGGAAGGAACATAGGTGAAAGAAAGATGGAAACGCCAGGAATTACATCTGTACAAAATTGTTGAGGGAGAAGACTCAAATATTTAAAAACACACAGAGAATAGAACTCAGAGTTCAACCCGCAGATAGTTATTAAATTGCGGAGAATGCAAAAGATATGAAGTCGCACAGGAAGCATTCAACATTCACCCCACTTTGCAAGGCCATAAATCAATAGACTAATTCCAAAACTATATACACAATAAAAAATTATTATAATGCAAATTCAAATCAAACTACTATGACCAACGATGAGAAGTCGAAGATGTTCTCCCACGCTTGTGTTTTGTTCAACTCCTCACTTGTTAACCATGGATATTTCACCGATACCTCCCAGCCAACACTAGGTGTACTCTTCTTCCCCCTTATTCCCCCGAACCGCAAAGGGGCCACATACAAACATAACCAGAATACTCTAGCTCCCAGCTTTCCTCGCAAGGTAGAGCTACCACTCTCTCTCTCTCTCTCTCTCTCTCTCTCTCTCTCTCTCTCTCTCTCTCTCGAGTTGGGTGTCCCAACTCTCACAAGTAAAACTAAACATAATTTCTACAACATAACCTTACTCATAACCAGTCATCCCCATTCCTTCTTTCAACCATTTCTTTTGTAGGATGTTTCTTAGTGAAAACTTGTCATTTGCACATTTAATTTGTTTTTTTTTTATTTAATTAGGAATTATCCCCCCCCATACACTTGTCACATGTTCCCTTAGTTGCACCAATAAATCCATAATTTAATTAAATTAAATGTCAATTTCCCTCACCCATCCTAAAAGCGCTCCTAAAATCACTCCTAGTTGTCCCTTTATTCCCTTTATTTCCCCTTTAATGACTGACGCCTTTCTAAAACTGAGTTGTGTTTAAATTAGGAAATTTCTTTAGTTAGACTAGAATATAGATACCTTTCTATGTGTACACATATTTATTCTTTATTCCTTTCTCGATTTAAATTATAATTTAGTATTTACTTGCACAACTGTATTAATCACTCAGGATTTATTTTTTAATTTCATTGATTCTTAATTTGATTTATTTCATCCCCTCTTCATTTAATTTTAAAAAATTAGTTTTTAGTCTTCTCACTCACTTAGACTTAGGCTTAGTTAAATATTTGTTTGAAAACTCCTAGACCATTAGGGATTATGCTTAATAAATTCATTCTTTAGTTAATTAATTAATCCATTAATTAATTTGGTAGGTGCTCAATATTTTAAGGTTTAACATTCGCTCAAGTTTTCAAGGCCACCTAGATTCATTGACTCATTTTTTTTTATACCACGCCTTTCCTTTCAAGACGCACTCCATGCTCCAAGGGTGCCACTCTCCTTTGATTCAAATTTTAATTATGTGACATATCATTCAAGACGCACTACGTGCTCCAAGGGTGCCACTCACCTTTCATTGGTTTTGGTATTTTTCCAACCCTTGGAGTCAATACTCCATTCAAGCGACCTTGTGAGAGACTAAGGGTCTCTAAGGAATAAGAACCCTATGTTATTGCACGCCCCTTAGAATATTCGTGAGATATTGTCTCAGTCTTCCCTCACAACATCGTGGATCTCTCGAACTAGGTAGTTGTTAACCTACAATTCGAGCCACGATGGGAGTTCTAGTAGGTTGTGACAGGGCTACTACCACACCTCTCCCTCAATATATAGTTGTTTTGTATGGTCCCTTTACTCCTTATGTGAGTCTTATTAGCAATCAATCGTCAGCCTCTATCCATCAACGAACACTGTCAATGATCCATAACAACATCATAATATACCCGATCGTATGTCATGCATGCATAAATAAAATACCCAAACTAATACAATCCACTCCCTGACTCAATCTGGGAACTAGTCAATCGACATCCTAAACCTATCAAGTGTCATGCACACTCAGGGGAAACTGGTCAATATCATATGTCAATACATAGATATCAAATAACATAACATCATAATCCATCAACATCATCGTAAGAATCCATAAGTGAACAAACAACCATATACTAAAACTGGATCACTTGCGTGCAAGTGTCCTCAAAGAATAAGTCAAATCATGTTCTCGCAAGAGCGAGATGTTACAAAATATCCCATTTAGATCAAGCATGTGCATCTACATATGTATTTGAATTGCATGTCTCTAAAACTTGTGCCATTATAAAAACACTATCATGATGTTTGTAACTTCTATTTTTTCTGGACTCATTGATGTCTCATGCATTATCTCCAACAATTTCAATTGTCTTTGTCACCCATATGAGAATACAAATCCTAATTATTGGAGGATTTATTGTACCAAGATCATCATTTTTGGGTTGAATGAGAGTCCCAAATATTGTAGCCAACTGTGATATGGAAGGTCAACTATAGTTCGATTCAAAAAAAAAAGTCATTTGATCAATCTATGGTCTTGTGAAGTGGGCATTTGATCCAAAATTCCCTAGAATTTCCAATGGATGACTACTCAAAAAATATAGAAGATAAATTCAATAGAGTTACACTTGAGGTATTTTCATTAAATACAACATCTCTTTTGCAAATAATCTCATATTTGACAGGGTCAAACAATATATAGGCCTTCAACTCTTTTGAGTAGCCCATCATGATACAAACATGTCTATTCTCATATATGTTTTTATTATATCATTCAAAATATGATCCAAACATTAGTTCCACATGAAATTCACCTGCATTCTCCACCTAGATCACAACCCAATTAATCATGTGGTTAGGATTAGACACATGAAACACATTATGAATTATCATGGATGTAGGAAATTAA
The DNA here is from genome assembly GCA_009831015.1 of Picea engelmannii. Classification (NCBI taxonomy): domain Eukaryota; kingdom Viridiplantae; phylum Streptophyta; class Pinopsida; order Pinales; family Pinaceae; genus Picea; species Picea engelmannii. The sequence goes on along the minus strand of ML796514.1, from coordinate 167,451 downwards.
ATCATGTATGCAATGATGCTTATCTTCTATAAAAATTCAAATGGCCCACAATATCTCGCTACCAACTTCAAGCAACTTCCCAATCTTAGCAAGATTTTCCTAGCCTTTAATTTTTAAAATGCATGTTCTCCAACTTAAAATTCTCTGTATGTCCTTTTATCTGCATAAATATTTTTCCTATCCCATGCAACCTTTAAATTATACCTAGTATTTACCATCTACTCTTACATGTCCCTTGGCAATTATGACCCAAACTACTATGCCTACTAGGTTATCCCAACTCACTGGTGTGTTTCATTTCCTTCCATACAAAGCTTCAAATGGGATCATCTTCAAGGATTCTTGATATCCATTATTGTAATAAAAATCAACTAGATAAAGCCAGTCTTCCCACTTGAAAGGATTTTCCATTACATACATCCTCAACATGTCTTCAATTATACTGTTAGTCCTCTTTGTATACCCATCCAACTCTGAATGACATGCTATATTGAAATCCAAAATAGTTCCAAATCCCTTAAAAAACCCCTTCCAAAAGTTGGATGTAAATTTGGGATCTATGACTGACATTATTGCCTTAGGCACACTATGTAGCCTAGCAATTTCCTTCAAGTAAATCTATGTGATGTTGGATTCCTTGTGAATTGTTTTCACCATAATAAAATGTGCATCCTTCGTAATATTTTCCACCACTACCATGATGGAATCATGCTACCTTGTTTTTATTGGAAAGTTGGTGATACAATATGTTCTAACTACCTCCCATTTCCATTCAGGAATGGGAAATGGTTGTAACAACCCTACTAGATGCCCGTGTTTAGTCTTCACTTTTTGACATTCCTTGCACCTGACTATGTAATCATACACATCCTTCTTCATTACAGGATATAAATAATGGATTATTAGTGCTACAATTATCTTTTGGTATCTTAGATGACCAACATATGGTATATTTTGCATCTATTTCCGCACTATATTTCTCAATTTCTAAGTGTTACTAACATAACATTTGTCATTGAACAAGAGGATTCCATCATCCTCCAACTTATAATCTTTAAAATTTAGAGGTACATTTTCCTATTGCAAGCCTTCTATAACATTTCCATAATGTTGATATGATGCTACAACTTCCAAAATTCTACTTTTTAAATATAAACTATACATGTTATTGGTTGCATCATGTGTTTCATGCACCCTCGTGTTGAGTGCATCAACCAATTTATTTTGTTTTCCTTTGATGTGATTTATGTTGAATTAATATTCACTAAGAAATTCTATCCATCTAGTCTTCTTGGCATTCAGTGTTGGCTATTCAAACAAGTGTTTTAGACCACTATGATCTGTCTTCAAATCAAATTGTCTTCCCATGAGATAATGCCTCTACATTTTTAAGGCGTGAACTATGGATACCAACTCTAATTCATGGGTAACATAATTTATTTCATTCTCATTAAGCTTCCTTGAATCATAACATATGGCATGCCCATTTTGCATAAGGACTCCCCCAATCCCTTCCTTGCATACATCCATTCACACAACAAAATATTCATCTAGATCTACAACCTTTAGAATAGCTGCATTGGTCAATATTTATTTAAAATGGTGGAAAATTTATTCAAATTTGACAGTCCATTCAAAATTATCCCCTTCTTCTGCAGCGAGGTGATTAGATGTGTGACCTTGGATAAACCTTCGATGAATATCCTATAATACCCATCTAGTCCCATACATGATCTCACATTTGAAATATTTTTTGGTGTTCGACAAATTTTGATTCCTTCAATATTCGTAGGTTCCACTGATATTCCCTCTATGAGATGATGTGGCCAAAATAATGGATTTTCCTTTGATATAAAGTGAAATTTATTATCTTGTAATACAATTGGTGTTCTCTCAACACTTGTAGCACCATCCTCAAATGTTGCTCATGCTCATCCTCTGTTTTGGAGTAGATACGAATATCATCCAAGAAAACAATGATGAATTTTTCAAGGTAATCCTTGAACACTCCATTCATTAGACACATAAAGGTTGTCAATGTTTCATGGAAACCTACATAGGAGACCTAGCTAAAGCAATTAAAAACAAATCTTATCAAGAAAAGGACGAGAGATTCAATATGGAAGAATGAGAAAATATATTCACACTACTCCAATGAGMTAATMAATATCGAAWGATACAATGAATGAGCGATACATCCTCATATAGGACATAACATTCCATAATTAAGAAAATCAAACAAACAATGATATMTTCTTAGGAATGTATGCTTGCATAATAGTGATGGTCTAAAATGGAAAGTCTAAAATAGAAATAACTACAGTTAACTAATAGTGAACTAGTGAGTCATAAATATAAATATTTCCAAYGCCCCCCCCCCAAACATCACTATGAAGTAATGAAAAATGAGTCCCGAAAACTAGGCCATATTAGGTACTCATGTACAATGMAACTAATGAAAACTAAATAAGAAATGAGGAAAGAGGGAAAACAATGTGAGAACAAAACCCCTCCTCAAACGAAAATGCATCAAAAGAAGAAAAGGAAACTACTAGGAAACTATGTTCTTCACTCCAAGAAGATCCCACAAAGTCTAAAACTTTAGTCCAGTGAAGGTCTTGGTGAATATGTTGGCAATTTATTTAGAGGAAGGACATAACTGCAGATCAATGATCCTTTCATGTACTAGATCTCTGATGAAATACATGTGGACCTCAATGTGTTTGGTTCTCTGTCGATGTACTATATATCTACAAAATATCAGTGTCCTCTGATTGTCACACCAAATGGCAGTTAGAAAGTGAAACTAGATACCAAGCTCGGTAACGAAGTGTTGAAGCCAAATTTCCTGAATGACACAATTTACTACTCCTCTATACTCGACCTCTGCAAAAGATAAATAAATGGATGATTGCTTCTTACTTGACCACAAATAGGGCCTTTCCCCAAACTGAGAGTATACACAGAAGTGGACTTCTGATATGTACCATCGCCATCCCAATATGAATCTATGAAGCCTATGAGATCCAATGCACAACCAGCTGCATAGTGAATCCAAAAACTCATGGTGCCTTGAAAATATATGAGGATGTGCTTGGAATCCTTCCAGTGAAGATCATGGGGCTCCTTAATATATCTATAAAATTCTCCTACTATATATGATATATCCAGACAAGTGTGGGTGAGATACAAAAGACTCCCCACCAACTGTCGATACAAAATTTTGTCCACTAATGGTGTATCCCTGTCATCCTCAAGTATGATCCTAGATAAGAAGGGTGTAAGTGCATACTTACAAAATTTCATGTGGAATCTATCTAGAAGATCCCTAACATACTTAGCCTGAGAAAGTTTGATTCCCAAATAATCCTGACTAATCTCAAGACCAAGAAATAAATAAATTGGAACCAAGTCTGTCATAGAGAACCTATCGTGAAAAATATCTTTGACCACAACAATGGCCGAAGCAGAGCTACCGATGATCAAAATTTCATCAACATAGACTACTAAAATCATCAAAGAGTCAGTAGTTCTCAGCATATAAACATTGGAATTAGAATTACATATAACAAAATCATGTGAAAGCAGATAAGAATCCATATTTTCATACCATGATCTAGGTTCCTGCTTGAGGCCATAAAGAGACATCTTCAATATGCATACTAAAGATAAGTTTTAAATGAACCATGGTGGTTTCTCCATGTAGATCTCCTCTGAAAGATCACTGTGAAGAAAATCATTCTTCACATCTGTCTGGTTAACTTCCCATCCTTTGGATACCCCAATGGATAGAACTAAGAGAATGGAGTCCATATTCGATACATGATAAAAAGGTATCATCATAATCTATCCCATGAATATTTTGAAATACTTTTGTAACTAATCTTACCTTGTACCTACTCACCTGACCATCCACTACTCTCTTGGTCCTATAGACCCATTTGCATATGACAAGTTTCCTCCCTGGTGGAAGTGGAACCAAATCCCAAGTTTGATTTTATAGGAGTGATTCATACTCCTCCTGCATGGATTCTTCCCATAATGGATTTCCCACAACCTCATTATGGAGCTACAAATCATAAGATTGAACCATATAGCAATGCATGGGCATTGATGGTTCAGAAGATGAAAGCACATGAGAAGGATCCTCATGATGAGACTGAGTCCTCCTCGAATCCAATGAATTCCCTGCAAGGTTTCCTGGTACTTGAAGTGTGGATTGTTCCCACTTGGGAATCTACTAAATCTTTGAGGCTATCTCCTCATCTAGTTGTACTACCTTCTCATTTCCATGTACAAAATCTGAGTGTATGGAATCATCTCTGATGTTTTAAACTGATGGAAGCACAAGAGTCTATGCATGTTTCACTAGTGGTACATTCAAAGTACTATCCTCATGTGTACGCAGTAAAGAGGAGTCATCATAAGAAAAATTAGTGAATTTATACAACCTTTATTTGTGATCTACCTCACCAATTGCAATAATGGAATTGTCATGCATGTCAAGTACAAAAATTGAATCTGATGCAAATTCAACCCTTTTACCTCTCTAAGTGATCTAATAAGCTGAGAGAAGGTTTATCGAAATATTTGGAACATGTAAAACATTCTCAAAACTTCCATTAGGGAGTTCCACTCTTCCCTCTCCTACTGGTGTTACTGGATTATTATCCCCCATAAGAGGTCTTGAGCATGGACTCAAATAAGTGAAAACTTCATATTTCATGTACATATGATGTGATGCACCAGAATATATAATCCATGAATTTCATGAGGAATTAATTGCAACAATAGCACGATGATTACCTTTCTTAGGAGCATGATCTTCTTCCTTCTTATTCGTGTCTCCTTCAGGAATGAAGTTTCCAAGGTTTTTGTGTTGAATTTCCTATTCCATAAGATCGATTTTCTTCTTCATGCATGTGGATTCTTCATGATTCAATTTATTGAAATAATTTCATTTCTTTCCCTTCTTATTCTTTTTGGAATTTGAAGAGTCTTTGGAACTTGAAGAATCGTTGAAGGGTTTGTAATATCCCTCATCCTTTGGATCTGTATGTAATTTCCCCTTTCCTTTCTATTTGGATAGTCCTTTTCAATCATGCATGGTGAGTGCATTTTCTTTGGGATCCTTGATTAAGCCCATATGAATGTTTTTTTCCTTCTCATGTGTGAGTGAATCAATCAACTGCTCCATGGTAGTCAAGTTCCACTTTCATCCCACGAGATATCTTCCAGAATGGAAAGTGGAGACATAGAAAACATATTATGCTCCTATCTTAGCCAATATTGTTATAATAAGTTGGTATACTTGTGTATACTTATCAATACCACAATATTCCAAGCTCAATATAAAATATTTAAACTTGGTAAAGAAATCCTATATATTATCAAAACTTTTAGGATCCAAGGTATTCAACTCTACCTCAATCATATGACCTCTCATCGCATCCTATGTTTGAAAGAGAATTTTCAATATGGTTCAGATATCATTTGGAGTCTTGTATGTGGTAACATGAAACCATAAATCAGTTGAAATTAATTCAAGAATAAGTCTTGTGGCCTCATCCTTACGGTTCACCCATTTTGTCTTCACAATCATCGATGTAGGTTCTCTTTTTGTCGCCATCATCAAATTGTACAATACTTTTCTTTTGAGTTGGAATTCAGCCTTCGACTTCCATTCAAAATAATTGCACATTGTGAGAATTATCACCAAATTTGACTGAAGAATTTGTGTCGTATCCATCCCTCTTATTGGTTCTGAAAAACCTAGAAAACTTTGCCTAAGAAATCACTGAAAAAACATTTTTTCAAGAGTGTCTCATTGTCCCAATGGGAATCCTGAGATACTTTCACACCCTGTGTGAAGGATACAGTGTGATACTTAGGATAGTTTCACACCCCTATCCAAGGATAGAATGTAACACTTTCAAAAACTGTAAAAAAATGGTTGCAACACTGTCCAGAAATTTCCAATTTTATAAGTGTTTCTGCGACTGTCGCACCTTTCAATAGGGAGAGGTTGTGACACTTTCAGATGCAGGGATTACACTCTTAAAAACTATAATTTCCCTCTTCTCTTACTTGTCTAGTTTTCTCCAAGCATCTCGACTCTGATACCATGTCAATGTTTCATGGAAACCTACACAGAAGACCTAGATAAATAAAGTACAAACAAAGCTTATCAATAAAAGGACGAGAGATTCAATATGGAAGAATGAGAAAATATATTCACACTACTCCAATGATCTAATCAATATCGAATTATACAATGAGTGAGTGATACACAATCATATAGGACATAACATTCCATAATTAATAAAAGTGAACAAACAATGAGCTCTTCTTAGGAATGCATGCATGCATAATAGTGATGGTATAAAAATGGAAAGTCTAAAATAGAACTATCTCCAGTTAACTAATAGTGAACTAGTGAGTCAAAAATAGAAATATTCCCAACAAAGTTAGCTAGTGCATTTGTTAGGCCAAATGGAAGCACCACAAATTCAAAATGGTCATACCTTGTCCTAAATGTTGTATTATTGGTGTCTTCTTCTCTGATTCTCACTTGATGGTATCCTGACCTCAGGTTGATCTTGGAAATTATCCTTTTTCCTTTTAGTTGGTAAAAAATATCATCGATCAGTGGTAGATGATACATGTTCTTTACCATAACCTTATTCGAATATCTGAAGTTGATACACAACCTCAAAGGTCCATCCTTTTTATTCACAAAAATCATTAGGGAACCAAAATGTGAGACATTTGGGCATGTATACCCCTTCTTCAACATTTCTTCTAGCTACATTTGCAATTATTTCATCTCCGGTGTGCTCATTCTATAGGGAGTTTTAACATTAGGTAAACTCCGAACATTAAGTCAATAGAGAAGTCAATGTCACTTTTTAGTGTTAATCCAAGAAACTCCCCAAACACATATTCATACTCCTTCAAAACTAGATGATCTTTGAGACTTGGATCCTTATCCTTTGTTGACTCTTCCATATGAGAAAAATATATCTAGCACCCTTTCCTAAAAATTGTTTTCAACTGCAATGTTGAAATCTCTGTGATAGATATAGGTATTGGAACAACTTGCACCATCCTTGAGTTTCCTTCTTCATCAAGTGATATGAAAGCCTTGTTGTAATAATCTAGGACAACGCAATGCTTGTCCAACCAATCCATACTAGTTAAGAAATCATATGACCCAAGTGGGATGATGTTTAAATATGTAGAATATGGTGAGTACCTACACAATTGATCTAGATAGGAAAATAACAAACACGGCTTGCAAAATAGAGAAGACGAGAGAAACGTTGTAGAGAAAAGAATGAAAAAATGTATTAACCATATTCCACACTCAAAGAGTGAATAATTTGCAATACATATAGGCTACATGAGTAACTAATGCACCATAGTAGTGATCTAGAGAGATCTAGATGGCCATTGACAAAAAATGGATTGAAATTACACCTAGCCCTAGTTAACTCATCCATGTAATCATTAGTTAACTAAGTCACATATATGGAAGTGAGAGAAACACATGAAACTACTAGTGATAAAACCGAGGTTGCCATGCATGAGTGAATTCCACTAGTCTAATTGAATATTAACTAAAGAGGAGAACCCTATATTGTAGGTGAATATTCTCTAGAGAGAATGTTTTCATCTAAGGAATCTCTCTCTACATTGGACTATCAAACATAGGAAAATAATTCTAGGTGAGTGCATAATATCTCCAACACCCTCCCTGAAACCTATTAGGGTGTACGTGATGAATGGGTCCTGACATAGAGGCCATGTTAGGTACCCATTGTACAATGCATATAAGAATGAGACATTGAAAAAGAGAGGGAAGAGGGAAAACCTCATCGAAAAAAAAAAAAACATCAAAGTACAATGCATAAGAAAAAAAGATGAGAAGGAACAAAAAACATTTGCTAAGAAACTGTATCCTTCACTCCACGAAGACCTCGCAACTTAGCAAGTTTGTGCTCATTGAATATTTTTTTGAATATGTAGATGTTTGCATGGATCTAATGAAGTAGATGCACCTGTGAGATGTCCACAAATATCCATTTTTTCTTTTTTTAATGAATAAGATCCAAATGAAGTTTAGATGAAACTTTGAAAATCATTTGGTCGTTTCTGAAAAAAAATGTTGAATTTTTTTTTTTAAATGCTCATAACTTCACTTCATGAACTTCATTTTAGACAATGTTTTTTTGAAATTGGGTATTTTTACAAGAGGAATTTAAATATCCATTTTTTTCTGTAGATTTCGTTCAAAAAATATTATAATTGAATCTAATGTGAGTGGTGCCCTTTTTGGATCCTAAGTTGCATGCATGGGAGTCTTTGCATATGGCTCCTTGGATGCATGAATGACACATGAAAAAGTGTCTACATGTGGATCCTGATATGCATGGATGATATCTTATGTATGTGATTCAAAAAACATATTTGAAATGGAGTAGACATCATCTCCAATGAATGGAACAAAAATTTGTGCAGATACCTGTGTAGAAGGATCTTCAAACTAAGAGGATTGACCTTTCAGTGGATTTTCTACTGGTTCTATCTTGTCAACCTTTTACATACAATATTCCTTATTCCCAAATAGAACCTCCAATATAGTCCATAATTCATTTGGAGTTGAGTCTTGTTATTCATCATATACTTAATGGAAACGTTCAGGAGAAACAAACATGCAGATACATCCTATGGCCATATCTTGTCTATTGAGAAAGTCATTTTTCTCATTGGTGGAATCAGGATATGCTTCCATTTCCATGGTTATTTGGTATAAGCCTCTAGTTCTGAGAAGACATATAATCTTTGGCTTCCACTCCAAATAGTTATGAGGCATGAGAAGTATTGTCGACGAGTAAAACAAATATTCCATCTTTCATGTTGCTTTGTTTTGTCTTCGATACCTGCAAAAGAGTGCTAGCGATGATCCTTGATAGTGTCCCATGGGCTTCGATACCATGTAGAATGTGGCGAGTACATGCACAAGAGATCTATCTAGCATAATAATGAACACAACTTAAAAAATAGAGAAGACGAGATAAAAATTTGAGAGAAAATGTATTAACCATATTCCACACTTAAAGAGTGAATAATTTACAATAGATATAGGTTACATGAGTAAAAACGCACCATAGTAGTGATCTAGAGAGATCTATAAATTCACTGATAGACACTGGAGTGAAGGGACACCTATTCCTAGTTAACTAATCCATGCAATCATCAATTAACTAAGTCACATGTGTGGAAATGAGAGAAAGACATAGAACTATTGGTAATAAAACCAAGGTTTCCATGCATGAGTAACTTCTACTAGTCTAACTAAGTGTAACTAACTCTAAATTGAAGAGGAACTCCCTATATTGTAGAGTAATATTCTCTAGAGAGAATATTCCCATCTAAGGAAGAACTCTCAACATTGGACTATCAAACTTAGGAAAATAATTATAGGTGAGTGTGTAATATCTCCAACAAAATTTAACTTAGTACTAACTTCATTCATGATAACTAATCAATCCTTGACAAGTTCACTTATTTTCCTCTTGGTTCCAATGTCCAGGTAAACCAACCAATACTTTTCATGCTGACATCTATTAAATTTAAACTTTTAAATTATTTTTGGATCTATATGTTAGAATATTGAGAGGGGGGGGGGGGGGGGGGGGGGGGTGGTGAATAAGTATGAGGACTTTATTACCACTTTTAATCACAATATGTATTCATTAAATTTATTAGAAGTTTTCAATGGTTTAACATTACCATTTAATGTATCATCAACAATATAAATCAACCATGAACAATAAGAAGCCACAAATACATAGTACACCAGAATTTTACATATAAACCCAATGCGGGAGAAAACCACAAAATGATTTTCTTATATGTCATAAGGAATAAATTCATAGGAAACATTGACTTCCTTATTTTCTAGATAAAAATTGAAGGAGGATCCAACCTGAAGGAAGCTCCAACTCCCCAATTCTATGACACCAACTAGAAAGAGGCTACAACCCTCTTTCCTTGCCCCATCCAACCACCCAAAAATATAAATCTAGACAACTTGTCACTACCAATGAATCAATCAAACTATTACTGATTTGTCACTGTCACTAGAATAACATTTCACTACCATTGTACTTCATCAAATCCACTCAAACCCTTATGTCTCAAACCCTCATACCAAAATCCACAACAAAGTCTCCCAAATCAAATAATCAAGAACTCCTAAGGCGTTTATGTGTTGGACTACTGCAAAATATAGACCCTAACATACACAGTAAACCATACCTATCAAATTGTAGTTGACATGATGGATTTGATATTTTGAACTTCATTTTCCTCCACAGATCTGTGCCTTGTGCTTTGTAAACTCATGGATGTTCATGCTTTATCCCACTGCGGCTTGCGGATGTATGTGCCCTACTTCCTATGCAACTTGAGGATTTATTTTCTTCTCTGTGTATCCATGTTTTCCTTCACTGAACCCTATGAATTTCCACGCTCTTCCTTCACTACAATTCACAAATGTCTGGTCTCTTCCTTCACTGCAACTCGCAGATAGCCACATGAAAACCCTAGAACAGTAATCTCAACTTCATCCCTTCGGCTCCTGCAAATTCTCTCTTTACTGAACTTTTTTGCATCAGACTCAATGCTTCAGATCTGTCAATAGTACCTACCCATAATCATTTACAACATATATATTCAATGTGCTCAATAGGTGTTAATATGAGTCTCTTGAAGTCTTATTTATACTTTCCAAGTGACTTCCTTTAGGGGCTAGCTTGTAACAATTTTACCCATTTTCCTTATTTTATGGCTAACCCACATTCTCTTGTTGCAACCACTTTACCCATAAATAAATTATTGTTTCAACTACTTTACCTTTAATAAATGACCTGTAACTTCTTGTTAACCTTCTAGGGGATTCTAGATCATTCTTTGGGATCCTCCAGCTTCACAAGGCCATTACTCCTCAATCGTGAGGAACCATGTGGCATACCATATATCATCATAAATGCCATGATGCATACTATCCATCCATAAATGATTTATCCACATTTACACTATCCTTCATGTCTTGTTTCCTCGATCAATTGTGGGTTTCATAACCATACCTTTGGGTCTTCCTGACTTATTCAAGGGTTGATATCAATGACAACCAATCTTTCAACAATATCCCCATTTGGCATTGATGGAAACACTCTGATGAAACACCTCAACACCGATGGCATGGAAATGCATGCTTATTCTCCCCTTATGACCATCGCTCCCTCATTATTTATACCTATGATATTTCTTTCCATTTCCCTACGTCTTCTCATTCTGTCCCCCTTTGACATCAATGGAAAAGGGAAATTGTCCTTGGGGATGATCCCCATGTCTGAACTCACCTTGGGGTTTCTCTCCATGTCTTCATTCTTCTTTGGGATACTCCCCCTGTCTGTACTCTCCTTGGGGATGCTCCCCCTGTCTACAAGCTTCGGATCATTCTACTAACTTTTTTTTTATGGTGCTTCCTCATGTAAATCATTGATATATATGAAAAACATTCAAAAATTCTTGACTCCAAGTCTATCTCGAAGATACTCAAAATTCTCCCTCATAAGAGGTTTGGTGAAGATATCTACAATCTGTTGTTTTGTCCCAATTTACACTAGCTTGATGTTCTTCTCTATAGCTTGTTCTCGTAGAAAGTGATACTTGATCGAAATTTTTTTCATCTTGGAATGGGCTCATCATAGTCCACTTGTATATCCTCCAAATTATGTTTCATCTAAAGGACCTAAGTACAACACATTGTTGCTACACTATATTCTTCTTTTTCTATAGACAAAGATATTGATGATTGTATTTTTCTTAACAAGGATACTGGACACTCACCCAAATAAAAAGTTGTTCCACTTGTATTTCTTCTTTCGTCGATTCTTCCAGCCCAATCTATATATGTATAAGCAACTAGAGATAGTTCATTTCCTTTTGCATACCATAACCCATAGTCTTTTGTTTCTTTGAGATATCTTAATATTCTCTTTATTGCCATAACATGTGTTTCCTTTGGTGCTCCTTGAAATATTTCTACCTTCCCGAATGCTTGCATCACATCTAGTCTTGATGATGTCACATAGATTAAGCTTCCAATCATTCATCTGTAGAGCTTCTGATCTACATCCTTGGATTCATCTTCTTTTCTCAACTTGTAACTAGTTTGTATAGAAGTACTTACGGTCTTAAAATCTTCCATTCCAAACCTTTTTAGCATTTCTTTGATACACTTGGTCTATGAAATAAATATACTTCTATCACACTAATATATCTGAAGTCCCAAAAATAAATTCAAATCAACAAGAAAATACATTTCAAACTAATTATGCATGTCTTTAGAAAAATTCTTACTCATCTTGTCATCGTTGCTTCCAAAAATAATGTCATCAACATAAATTTCAATTATTAAAATGCTATCATGATTTACCTTTATGTATATAGTATTGTCTTCATTTCCTTTCTTGAACCTTTGATGGTGTAAATACTTGTCCAGTCTTGAGTACCATGATCTAGGGGCTTGCTTGAGACCATACAATGCTTTCTTCAACCTGTAAACATAATCTTCCCTTTTTGACAGCTGAAATCCTTTTGGTTCCCGATGTAAACTTCTTCTTCTAACTCTCAATTTAGGAAGGATAATTTTACATCAATATGATATACCTTGATATTATTTGACACACATAAGAAAATATTAAATAATTTCTTCCATTCTAGCAACCGAGGCAAACTTTTCTTCGAAGTCTATTCCCTCAACCTGGGAATATCCTTTGCATACTAGAATTGCTTTATTTATGGTTACATGTCCAATTTCATTTAGTTTGTTCCTAAATACCAATTTTGTTCCAATCACATTCTTGTCTTTCGTTATAGGAATCAATTCCCATGTGTCATTCTTCTTTATCTGATCAAATCATTCATCCATAGCCTTGATCCAGTGTTCATCCTTGCTAACCTCTTCAAAGCTACCTGGTTCCACTGTGGATAACAATGCTAGGTGTTGTTGTTCCAGTGATTTTATTCTTCTTTGGGTTTCAACTCTTGCATCTTTATTCCCAATAATATGTTCTGGTGGATGTTTTTTCTGTACTCGTTGGCTAGGTGTCTTAGGAGGTATATGCTACTCATCTTCCACTATTTCTACTTCTAGCTTCTCTTCTTCTTCTTCTTCTTCTTCTTCTTCTTCTTCTTCTAGATATTCCTCATCATCCTTATCTTTTAATTCAATTCTTCCTTCTTTTTCCTTCCATACATTTGTCTCATCAATCGTTACATTGATGCTTTCCACGATTCTATTGAGTCTTAGACTGAATCATTTATATGCTTTCCTTTTTCTTGAATACCCAACTAGTATCCCTTTATCAACTTGGGATTCAAATTTTCCAAGATTTCCATCTTCTCTTTTAATATAACATTTTCTTCCAAATACTATGAAATGCCTCACATTTTCCGATCTTCCTTTCCATAATTCGTAGGGAGTGTTATCACTATCACTTCTGATCTTTACCCTATTTTAGATGTGAAATTTTATATGAACTTCTTGTGCCCAAAAGATGTCACTCAACTTGGAATATTTCAACATGGTTCTGGCCATTTCCTGTACTATTTTGTTCTTCCTTTCGACCACTCCATTTTGTTGACGTGTCTTGGTCACCAAGAACTATCTCTTTATTCCATGTTCACCACAGAAATGCATGAATTAATTTGATGTGTATTCTCCTCCATTGTCTGATCTCAAACACTTGATTTTCAAATCCATCTTGTTCCTAACCATCTCTTTGTATATCTTGACGTGTTTGAATGCCTCTGACTTCTTCCTGAGAAAGAAAACTGCATTCATTTTTGTGTAGTCATCAACTAGTAGCATAAAGTATCATTTTTTGTTTAATCCCTTTATTCATGTAGGTCCACATAGATCAGTGTGTACAACCTCCAATGGTTTTTTCATGGAGTACTCTTTCTATTTGAATTTGGTCTTGGCTTGTTTTCCTTGTAGACAATGCTCACATAGAGTATTTTCTAGCTTTGAAATCTTAGGCATTTCTTTCGGTTCTTCCTTTATGCCAATTTTGACAAGGTCGTAAAATTTCATGTGACCCATTCTTTTGTGCTAGAGCCAACTTTCATTTTCCTTTCCTATGCAAAATTTTTCCCTTCCAATCACATTTAGGACATATATGTTGTTTGGAGTTCTTTTAGTTGTACCCACAAATTTTCCTAATCCTTCTTTCCTTATCTCACATTTTTCAAATTCAAACACAAGGTTGTGTCCTTGATCACACATTTGACTTACACTTAGAATATTGTTCTTCATATCTTCGACTAGTAGAACATTTTCTGCCTTGGCATCTTTTCTTCCAATATTGAATGTGCCTCTTCCTATAATTTTGTCTGAGTTATCATTTCCAAATGAAACTGATCCATAGTGTTCCTTCTTTAGTTTCAGAAACATGTTCTTGTCACTTGTTATATTCTTCTAACAACCGTTGTCAACATACCATCCTCTTTTGTTGTGTTGTGCTTGTAGAGAAAGAAAGCATTCTCTAATGTTGAATTGATCCTTATTTCTTCTCCATATCCTTTGTGGTTCATGTTTATGACTATTGCTATTCTTATTTGGTTCCTTTGGAAGAGTATTCAATCTACAATATTTGGCCATGTGTCCAAAATTGTAGCACTCTGTTTGATTACTTAGTGAACCAAAACTAGTGTTATTTATTTTTTGTGCTTCATATGACTTTCTAGGATAACTATAGTTTGAATAACCTTCATAGTTACTTATGTTCTTGGCATAGTATCTAGAGTTTTCATCTTTGTGACCGAAATTGTTACAAGAATAACATAAACCAAGAAAAATAGTTTGATACCTAGATGTAGGAGATCTTCTGAATGGTGTTTTTCTTATGAAGTCTTCTTCGTCTCGAGATGTTGATAATTGATGGTTATGCATTATGAATATTCTAGGTGGCTCAGCTCCTCTATGATTTTCTTCTTGAGTACCTTTGACTATTTCTGCATAGGTGCTTTGTTATGCTTCATGTTTTGTTGTCTTGGATCTTGAACCTTTCTCAGTCTGCGTCTGGTTATATCCTATCCTAGAACTGTCATAGTATGACCTTTGAATGATGACGATATCGTCTGATATTTTGGTGTTATTCTGATGCATATATTTCTTTTTAAGATCTTTTCTTAGGGTAATTATTTCCGCTTCCAAGATTTCAATCATCTTCTCTTTATCTTCTAATTGTTTTTTGAGTGTTTCTTCAATACTTTTGTCTTCTTCTATCTAGATATTTAACTTCCTGATTATTTGTTCAATTTCTTCTAAGATGGAATTTTGAGATCCTTCTTTCTTCTTTAACTCTGCCTTGAGTGACCTGATTTTCTTTCTTTCTTTCCCTGGTTCTTCCAAGGAAATGATTAATTCTACTTTGAGATCAACTTCACCTTCTTCTTCGAAATCTTCAGAATAATATTCTACTTCCACGAAGAGCACTCTTTATAAATCATTGTTACTATCATCATCCTCTTTTGATGAAGAGTTGTCTTCCTTTGAGTATAAATGTTTTTTGAAGATTTTATTTTTGTTCATTCTCTTCTATTCCTTTTTATTTTTATTTTTCTTCTTAGGATATTCTTCTTCATCGCTACCTCTATTCTTAGCATAAGGAAATTTAGAAGCAAGATTACCAATACCATCACAATTAAAAAAATTCAATGGAAGCATACCTTTGTATTTGTCAGTTCCTCTTTTTTATTTCCTTATGAAGTTTGCCACTTCTTCATCTTCCTTTGAATCATCGTTGCAACTACAATTTGGTTTTGACTTTTGCTTGCTATGCTTCTTCGTATTCTTGGATTCTTTGAACACCTCTTCCTTTGTGACTGGGTTCTCTTGTTCTACCCTCACTTAATAATATGTGAATATTCTATGTAGCTCTTCCATGCTCAAATTGTCAATATTCGTTATTTCTTTCAGGGATCATACCTTAGGATCAAATATCATAGGTAGAAATCTTAGAACGTTTTGAATGACCATTGATTCATCAACTTCTTCTCCCATTCCTCTAATAGTATTCACTATTTCGTCAACTCATAGAATGTGGGTTCCAATGTCTCCATATTCCTTCATCTTTGGTTGCTCAAACTATTAGATTTTGATTAGTTTTGTTAACATTAGATTTTCCATATCATTTATTATTATTATTATTATTCAATAATCATACACTGAAATATATAAGCAACAGATAAACAAGCACAAGAAGACACAAATATTTATACTGGGAAATCCCCAAACTCAAGGGGGAAAAAACCATACAACATTTCTTAGAGAGAATCTTTCCAATATTCCAATACAACCATGAAAAAGATCTATTCACAAGAGAAAACCAACAATGGAGAAACCCTGATAGAAAATATGTATCTTCTTCTTTTCAAACCCTAGCGAGGGTAGACAACTAAGATGCACCACATAATTGGCCCAATATAGGCTCATCACTATATCAACATAGTGCACCACAAAACTATCACACCTAGTAACTGCAACAACATCTGCAACTGCAACTCCTACTGCTACTACAACTGGAACTAACAACTGGAACAAAGCAACTGGTAAGTACCACACAACCTTAGCACAACTCCTCTAGAGGCAGTGCACAAGATAAATCACCAAGAGCCACAAATAATATTCTTCCCCAAGTGGGGCACACTCTCCAAGATAACCATAAACCATAAATAGAAAAAATGTTGCAACTGTAGCTTCAACTTCCTAGTGTGCACTACAGAAGGAGAACTATGTATTTATACTAATCTAGGTGCGTGTTTGGGGCCAACTTCTTATTATGGGTCTTCAAATTTAATTTATTATTTTTTGGGGTGTTCTTCAACTGTTCAATGGTATTCTTTTGACTTTCTTGGAATCTTCTTCTTCTCTAAGAAAATTTGTCTAGGAGGAAATGCCTCCCGCAACTACTAAAACATCAACACTCCCTCTTAACTAGGGAGGTATCTTTCCACGATATCTTCATCAAGTTGTCAAATGAATACTCTGCAATGCACTAGTATAACATAACTATTATCATGCCATCGGTAGGTCAAATCATTTGTCACGGTCTCTGTGACTATGTTGCAATCAAACAATAGCACATATCTAATTCCAAGCAATCTAGTAATCTCCATGGAAATCAACTAGTAGCACATAGCTACTACAATTCCATCAAATGGAAAACAACTACTGCCAAGCCATAGTAGTACAAAACTATTGTTCAGTGTTACAAAACCTCTACCAATGGTACACAACCAACATAGTAGCACATAGCTACTTTCCAATGATACACAATCACCGCTAGTGGTACAAAACCACCGTAGTATCACAAAACTATTATCCAGTGACACAGAGTCACCACCACTAGTACACAACCATTGTAGTAGCACACAACTATTTTCTAGTGACACATAATCACCGCTAGTGGTACAAAATCACCACTAGTGGTACACAACCACCGTAGTAGCACACAAATATTTTCCAATGACACACAGTCACTACCATAGTCTCACGATTATATAGAAATCAACTAGTAGCACATAGATAAGAGCATGTTGTTCAATGGTACACAACCACTTCCATAGTCTACATTATTATGCTATGATGTTTCTCGTCTCCCATTAGTCTCATTCACACCTAGTCACCTCGCATGGCGTAGGCAAGACTAGTACTTGGTTGTGCATAACTCCCTCAATCACCTCCCATGACTGATATAGGAAATTCTTGGCTAAAGGGGTTAGCTGACTAGAGGATAAATCACCACACCTCCCTCTCAATGAGGGTGGACATTTGGCATCATGTCAAGCTTGTCTCTGAAGTACTCATACTTCACTCTAGACAAAGGCTTGATGAGAATGTTTGTTATCTTCTCATATTTGGTTATGTACTGGAGATCCACATCTCCTCTCTACACCATGTCTCAAATGTAATGATGTTTTATCTCTATGTTCTTTGACTTTTCATGAAATACATGACTCTCTGAAATCTTCATGAAACTTTGATTGTCACAATGTATCAAAATTGGCTCCAACTCTAGATCAAATATCCCTACAAGTAGCTTATGAAGCTACACTGCTTCACAACTTACAACATTAGCTTTGATAAACTCTTCCTCCATTGTAATGAGTTCCACCGACGTCTGCTTCCTACTTAATCATGAGATCATACCTTATCCCAAACTGAAGCAACATCCATATTTTTTTTCCGATCCACTGCACTCCCTCCCTAGTCAAAGTTTGTATAACCTTGCACCTTCAAATCTCCATCCGAGACATATCTCAAACCACATCCAACTGTACCATGTAGGTACCTCAACACATGTTTTTCTACTATCTAATGTACATGTCTAGGCTCAACCATGTACTAACACAAGGTGTTCGCTGCAAAACATATGTTTGGCCTAGTGTTAACCAATTACATCAAGGATTCGATCAACTATATATACATCATGGGATCCACCAAATATAAATATGAATCACTCAAGAGATTTATATTCCTCACCATAAGTGTGTCCATGGACTTGCAGTCCATCATCTCAAATCTCTGAAGGATCTCAACTGCATATTTTCCTTGGCTAAGGAAAATCTCATCTAGTCTCTGCCACAGCTCTAATCCCATCAAATCCAAATCCTTAATTTCAAACTCTAAAGTGATTCTCATCCATCTGTGAGATTCTCATCCCCTATAAGAAACATGTCATCCACATATAATATCAATGGGAAACCATCCCCAAGCTCATCAAATAATTGTTTGATCAAGCATATCATGCCATGTCTGCTTTCTTAGTCTCATACAAATCTTACTTCAATCTACAGACATGAGACTCCTTCTCATGTATCTTTATGGATGCTCTATGTACACCTCTTCAGCGCTACTGGAGAAAGTGACTCGTCATATTTGTCCCCCTCTTTCTGGGATAATCCTCTAGCCATAAATCTTACTTTGTACTTCTCTATGTTTCCATATGCAACATTTTTTATCTTGTAGATCCACTTGGAAGTCATCATTGACTTCCCTATTGGTCTTGGAGCCACTTTCCACACATCATTCTTCATGATGGACTGATACTCTTCCATCATGGAATCCTTCCACACACTTGCTACTTAGAATATCCCTCATAAGTGGAAGGTTCTGAATCAATGATATTCCTCATTAGTGTCACATAGATGGAAACTTGTGTGGTCTCTTTCTCTCTCTAGAATTGAGGTTAATTCCATATCTCAATCCTTTTGAATGGGTACCTCCTCTTTCACTATAGAAAAGTATATTGAAACAAGTGCATCCTTCTAGGAGGTCTCACATATCCTCAAAGCCTCTGAAGCTTTCATCTAGCCTCCTCAACTCATTGCACTTGTCTGTCATTCCTGGAATATGTCTCTCTCTCCCACATAAATCAGAGGGGGAACTTCCTTTGAATGATCTGGTATTCCTCTGAGTCAACTGACTCCCTCTTAAGATTGAATCCCTCTAAATCTATATAATCATCAGATCCATCTTCTATCTCTGCATCTGTTGAACTCCTTTGAAGTCTGATCTCCTATGGACTCTACTGGGTGGTTTCTCCTCCCTACTGGATCTTGAGGGATGAATCCCTTTGAAATTTGGCTCCTTATGAGATGGAACCTGGTGGGGACATCTACCTCACCATTGGTGGGTCCATATTATATGGCTCATCAATGCCATATATTTGTATCCCCTTTGCATCCCGCAAAGTATCATGGGACCATCTTGGTCTCTTCCTAGTCACTGCAACGATTCTAAGTGGGCCCTTCTTGCTCTATCAACTCTTCCTAATGATCTGAAGAGTGATCAACTGAACTAGAGGGATTTATACTTTCATCTTCGGATCCTTCTACTCCTTACAATTGATCTCCATATGAGATACTATGTATCCACAAAAGTACCCTTCTTTTCAGAAGGTTCTGACTTTGTCCTCTTCTCCTTTGTTACATGGATGTGTATTGTCATGTGCACAACTCTATGTATGGATATTCTACTCCATGTCTTAGCTAAGGACCATCTAATATGTTTCCTCCTACATCCTTCATCATAGATCCCTCTTAGAGCTATCACCTGTGACTTGGTTATAACAAGAGAAACAATAATGGAAAATAGAAAACAAGAACAACATTCTTATGATAAGAACAATAATGAAAACAAGAATGGGAAAATTCATCACAATAGCTCCTTCTCATAGCTATCACTTGTGACCTTCCTAGAACAAGAGACAAAAAAAAATACAATAACAAGAAATAGGAACAAAACTCTTCAACACTCTTCCAATGTTGTGACCAATTATAATTCCATGGTAACCTTCCCAGAACAAGAAACAAGAACAATAATATCTTCATGGTAACCTCCATGGAATTTACAAGATAACCTGCCTAGAACAAGGTCAACAACCAAGAACATATCCTAGAAGAGATTAATTTCATCTTGCAAACAAGTGCATCAAATGAACATTTACTGATATGAAAATCATACCAACAATATTCAAATGTTACTAAACATTTGATAGCATTAGCAATAATAGAACTCTAAAGATTGTTATTCTAGTTACAACACTTACTTAAGATGAAACAATATAAAATATCAAACCTGATATGCAAACCTGGAATGTAGTTTTTGTTGTCCCATTTGAGTTGTTCTATACTATAGGTGATATCGTTACTACTCCCTCCAACTCTTGGGCTTCCTCTGAGTGCACTAGATCTAATATCCCTTTGGATCTACTATCATTACTTAGATAAATGTACTTTTTCCAAGTGTACATATCCTGCAAACACCCTCGTCTTATATACAAGTACACCATCCATATTTTTCTTCTAATCTGAGACATTATATCAATAAGAAAAAGTTAGAAATATGAATCAAAAATTTCAATGTCTAGGAAAATGTCAACAAGCCTAAAACCCTAAAAGTTCAATTTTGACGGAGATTCAATATGAGAGATGTAGTAGGTGAACTTGGCTAGGGCGGGTTGATCAGTGGTGGAGTTTGTCCCAGACATTTTTATAATAAGTTCTCAATGAGCTTGACAAAGAAAACTATGTAACAACAAATTGCATGTGCAGTGACAATGTGGAAAATCTCACGATATTTCTTCCAACGGTTAGACCATTATGAATGAAACCTGATCTGATACCATGTTATATTTTGATTAGTTTCATTGACATTAGTTTTTCCATAGAATTTTCGTATTTTTTTTATTCAATAATTATATACTAAAATATATAAGCACCATATAAACAAGCACAAGAAGACACAAAGATTTTTCCTAGGAAAACCCAAAACTCAAGGGGGGGGGAAACCCATCCAATTTTTCTTAGAGAGAATATTTCCAATATTCCAATACAACCATGAAGAAGATCTATTCACGAGAGAAAACCAACAATGAAGAACCATGATAACAAATACTTATCGTCTTCTTGTCAAACCCTAGCGAGGGTAGACAACTGAGAAACACCACAGAACAGGGGAAAGGTAGGAGCATGACTAGAGAAAGATAGAACACCATATAACTAGAACAATTGGTAATTGCAACTACATCTGCAACTACTACTGCAACTACATTTGCAACTTCTACTGCTATTGTAACTGCAACTGACAACTAGAATGAAGAAACTGGGCGGTACCACACAACCTTAGAGAAACTCCTCCAGAGGTAGTGAAAAAGAGAAAACACCAAGAGCCACTAAGAATATCCTTCCCTAATTAGGGTGCACTCTACAAGAGAACCAAAAACGAAAAATAGTGAAATTGTTGCAATTGCAAATGAAACTGCCTAGTGCACACTATAGAAGGATAATTGTGTGGCTATACAAATGAACCGACCTAGACTTGTATTTATATTAATCTGGGCACTTGTCTGGGGTTGACTTCTTATTCTAGGTCTTCAAATTTTCTTTATTGTTTTCCGGGGTGTTCTTCAATTGTTCAATGGTCTTCCTTTGACTTCTTGTAATCTTCTTCTTCTCTAAGAAAAGTTGTCCAAGAGGAAATACCTCTCACATCTACCAATGCATCAACACAAACTTGGCTCTAAGGGTTTGAAGCTTAGCTCCCTTGACTTTGGTATGTCCTTTGTAAATATTTTGAAGTTTATCCCAAATATCCTTTGTATTCTTGCAATGTATAACTTTTACAAATAATGAATCATCTAGATTGCTCAGAATGGTGCCTTTAGCCTTTGAGTTTTTTTCGCTAAGTTTCTTTCCATATTTGTCAATTGGGGGAGTGGTTGGTGCTGCATATACGTCTACTACTAACTGCCAAATATCAAATCTTTGTTCTTTAAAAAGTTTCACATCCTTTTACTCCAAAAGGCATAGTTATGTCCATCAAACTTTGGTGCTCCAATCTTAGCATATTCCATTATCTCCTTTTAGTGGTTAAATTGTTTCTTGAAGGACCTGCTTTGATACCAATTGTTGGAATACTGAGAGGGGGGTGAATCAATATGAGTACTTTATTACCACTTTTAATCAAAATATGTATTCTTTAACTTTATGATCAATGTTCAAAAATTTAACATTAGCATTTAATGTATCATCAGAAGTATAAATCAACCATGAACAATAAGCAACCACAAATACATAGTACACCAGAATTTTATGTGGAAATCCAATGCAGGGGAAAACCACATAATACTTTGACAAATAGTGAATCATCCAGACTGTTCAAAATGGTTCCCTTATCCTTTGAGTTTTTTTCGCTGACTTTCTTTCCATCTTTGTCAGTTGGGGGAGTGGTTGGTGTTGCATATTCGTCTACTATTGAATGCCAAGCATCAAACACTTGCACCTAAAAAAAGGCTTGTATCCTTTTACTTCAAAAGGCATACTTCTTTCCATCAAACCCTGGTGCTCCAATCTTATCATATTTCATGATATCCTTCTAGTGGTTAAACTATTTCTTGAAGGACCCTCTCTGATACTAATTATTGGAATATTGAGAGGGGGGGTGAATCAATATGAGTACTTTATTACCACTTTTAATCAAAATATGTATTCTTTAACTTCATGAGCAATGTTCAATAGTTTAACATTAGCATTTAATGCATCATCGGAAGTATAAATCAATCATGAATAATAAGCAACCACAAATACATAGTACACCAAAATTTTATGTGGAAACCCAATGCGGGAGAAAACCACGGAATGATTTTCTTATATGTCAAAAGAAATACATTCATAGGAAGCACTAACTTCATTATTTTCTAGCTACAACTAGAAGGAGTCTCCAATCCCCTAATTTTCATGCTCCAGCCCCCTAGTTTTCATGCTCCAATCTGAAGGAAACTCCAACTCCTCAATTATTGAGCACCAACCAAAAGGAGGCTACAACCCCCTTTCCTTGATCCGTCCAACTACCCAGAAATATAAATATAAACAACATGTCACTACCACTGAATCAATCAATCTTTTATTGATCTATCATTGTCATTGTTTTTGTACTTCATCAACTCCACTCAAACCCTTATGTCTCAAACCCGCATACCAAAATCCCCAATAAAGTCTCCCAATTCAAATACTCATGAACTACTAAGACATCTTTGTGTTGGACTACTGCAGAATATAGACCCTAATATACATAGTAAACCATACCTCTCAAACTGTAGCCAACCTGATGGATTTGATCTTCTGAACTTTAGTTTCCTCAATGGATCTGCGCTCTTTGCTTTGTAAACTCCTGGATGTCTGTGTTCTGTCTCATTGTGTCTCACAAATGTATGCGCCATATTTCCTATGAAACTCATGGGTTTCTTTTCTTGTTTGTGTGTCTTCATTTTCCTTCATTAAACCCTACGAATGTTCGTTCTCTTCCTTCACTGCAAATCATAGATGTACGCTCTCTTCCTTCACTGCAACTTACGAGTAGCCTCAGGAAAACCCTAGAAAAACAAGATAAACTTCATCCCTTCGGCTCCTGCAACTTCTCTCTTCACTGAAATTCATTGTTTCAGATCTGTCATTAGTATCTTCCCATAACACTTTATAACACAGATATTCAATGTGCTCAATAGGTGTTAATATGAGTCTCTTGAAGTCCTATTTATATTTTCCAAGTGACTTCCTTTAGTGGATAACTTGTAACTATTTTACCCCTTTTCCTTATTTTAGGGATAACCCACATTATCTTGTTGCAACCACTTTACCCATAAATAAATTCGTGTTGTAACTACTTTACCTTTAATAAACGACTTGTAAATTCTTTTTGACCTTCTAGGGTCTTCTATATCATTCTTCGAGGTCCTCCAACTTCACAAGGACATAAATCCTCAATCGTGAGGAACCACATGGCGTACCAAATATAATTGGAAATAACATGATGCATACTATCCATCCATGAATGAGTTACCTACATTTACTCTATCCTTCATTTCCTTTTTCCTCGATCAGTTGTGGGTTTCATAACCATACCTTCAATGCTTCATGACTTCTTCAAGGGTTGACGTCAATGAAAACCAATCTTTCAACACTATATAGCTATGACTAGCTCAAAAATCAATCAAAATAGCTATGGGATGATTATCAATATTACCTTCTACCCCAATTATCTAGGATTGGTTGTCTATTTTTCTGTTGTCCAAGGCTACATAAATCCTTGGCATGCTCCTTCCCATGTCATCCATTGTATCAAATTCCTAAATGTTGTGCATAGTCCTTTATGATCGTATTACAATAGATGTTCTTTTTCACAAGCTTGTTGACCAAGTTGAAAGTGTCTAACTATTAGCAAACAAAAGCACAAACAAGGATGTGCTACCTGCATTTAGTTATGGAAAATGTTCCTTTTTGAGGTTATAGATTCTATCATTGTGGCTCTTAAAATGCAGTTTCTAATGCAATTTTGGAGAATGTTATTTTTAATACAACTAACAACTTGGAGAGTGTTGATGAGGACTATATTCTTCCCATTTTGAGATATCTAAGAAGAAAAGTGCCTCCCAATAATAAATCTTTGCATCAAAATCCTCGAACTATGCATCTCACAACTCTATATTAAATCACATAATTACATAATTTGTTCAACTGTGTGGAAGGCCTATGGTCTGCATTTTGTTCTGATTTTTTTTTCCAATGAAGAGGACTCAATCATCAATTTGGTAGCATAAGGAGCATGTGTAATTTTGGAAACACTTCATGAAATTTGCATCAATTTCTAGAGATATATTTTCGAGGTCATTTTCGAGCAAATAGAGGAGAATCTTCCAAATCCACCACATGGGTTTTGTGGAGGACAAGCCCATTTGGAACCAAGTAGACTATTTCCAAAAATTGTGCTATATATGGGAGATAAGCAAGGTTATTTGAATTGATATATCACATCATTTAAGTTGTGGATGGATTTGAAATATCTCCTCTATTGTGTTTGATAAATCCATGAGAAATGGATCTATGGATATATGGGACCATAAACAGTTGCAGCCTTAGTAGTTCACGTGGCTATGATGTATCATACTTTCTTTCATCCTCTAGGAAATGCATATTCAAGGTTGTCAGATGAAGAATTTAGTCGTTGCATTGTTGCTTCCTCTAATTGTAAAATGTAGAATGTTCGATGAGAGGCTAATGCCAATGTTACAACTTAATGTTTCCTATGTCAGTGTTGATTATTGTCTTCTAGATCAGCTTAAGACACGATAACTTAGGATGCTTGCACATTTCTTGTGTGTTTCAGTTGTTTCAATCCATGTGGGAAAAGTAATTAAACAAGACAATGTATTGTGTGCAATATCTGAGGTAATTTGACTCTAACTTTGTTACCTTCTTTTGAATTGTGTCTTTCATTTGTTGGAGATAATGGTGTTGTGGAGAGGTTGGTTGCTTTAAGTCCTAGTAAAAATAACTTAGGTGTGGTTATTAAGGGGATTTAACATTTCTATCATTGATTGTCCAAGTTTTTATATGGTGCAAACAACAAGAAAAACTCCAATAATAATGAAACTGATTCATGGAGCACACATGTCTCAAATATGTTACCAAGTACAAGTTCAAATGAGAAAAAAAATGATATGTATGGAAGTGGGAATGGTAGGGAGCATGTCACTCCTCTTCCACAATGGTATCTTCATTTTCCTGTTAACTTTGTAAATGGATAAAGCTTCTTTCAATCCATTTGCATTTCACTTGCCATCTTCATCTCATGTGCCAATTTCAGATCATCAAATTTGGAGAGCGACTTGTTGCAATATTTTTAGTTAATGATAGAAACTCAAATCGACTTCATTTCATCAAACAAGGTATGTATTGTTTTGGATTGGAGTACATCTAAAAATATTCGGTTACAAAGTGAATCTTGTAGGAATTTCTTTGTCGTTGATAATATTCAGTCTCAAAAATATGGAAAAATATTGAAAGGGATGCTTAATAGAAATGTTATGTTGCATTGAGATTTATTTAAAGTATGTTGTCATTGTTAATGAGTATGCACAAATGGATGGAAAACCATTGTAATAAAAGGAACTCTCCAGGAAGAGGAAGCCGAGTATTGATAAAGCTTGTGGCCATTGATAGGTATTTTTTTTATCTGCTTTGCAGTCCTCATATTTTTTCTCCTTTTTTTAGTGGAGATATTTATAACAAAAGTTAGCCTTGCATGTACAACAAATAAGTGATGTGAAAACCATCCCTTACTCATACCATTTTCAACACAACATCTTTCTTGCTTGGTTCTTTGACATCTATTTTTTTCTAGCTATCTCAAAATGAAACTTAGGCAAATGCAAGAAAAAAAAAAGGGGGTGTTAGGAAAAAACCCATTACTACCTTTTGATATGGTACTATAATGGGATTTTTGCTTGCTACAAATGGACTATTGGTGCTTTATGTTGCCATTAAACATTTCTTCCCCTACTTCACATGCATGAGGAAATGCAAGATCTTGAGTGTGGGGGACGGGTGGAGATGTCTTTTTCATTCAACGTTCATAGCAACAGAGTAGAAGATCATTCTTTGATCCACCATGTTCTTGAAAATCAATCTTTTTCAAAATTTCAAGTGATTTTGTAGCTATAGAAAGGCTATTACAGCCAGCTTTCCTTTCTCAGAGGTACTTTTTGTACAAATATTGCAAGCAAATGAGGCAAAATTAAAAATTTTCATAACATGGGTTTTTTTGTAGAAACTGAAAAATTGAGTAACATGATGACAAGATTCTCAGAAAATGCATTTACATGTATTTAAAGGTATGATTATGAAATAGATTTATACATAATTTGCATAATTTTGTAGCAATATGTTTCATATGGCACTTTTTGCATTTCATTTATAAATAATTGAAGTTGAACCAAGAAATTTCGAGACATGTGTTTTTTTGCCCCATACAACAAATTCAGTAATGGAGGGACAAAATTTGTCAAAAATGTATAAAATGGGATGCACCAACAAGTTTTCAAACTGATTTTATAAAAAATGTGAAACTTTTTGTAAAAGTTGCAACCAACTTTCTGTAGTTGATTTGTAGTTTTGGATGGTTTCATGCATCCCAAGACTAAATTGTGACTTGGAGATGATTGCAAATCAGTATAAGATTCTTATCCACCTATCAACCATGATTCTCAACACTTTTCAAATTTTCATCTTTTTGTAGCTAATTTGTAGCTTTGAATGGTTGCACACATTCCAAGACTAGATCTCAACTTGGAGATGATTTCAAATCAACATGAGATTCTTATCCACCTATCAACATTGATTTTCAACATTTTTCAATTTTCCAAATTTTCAATCATTTTTGTAGAAATAAATTCAGTAAGGAGTAACACATTTGGATCAACTCTTATAGTTTGTAGCAACAACGTCAATATTTCTTCAGTTGTATTAGTGTTCTCCATTTCATCTTCAAATTTATCATCAAGCATTCCTTAGAAGCATCAACAATCAACATTCTTCATCAAGAATGAGCAGTCTTCATCTTCAGAGTTACAACCAGAGTATTTTCCTCGCATATTATCACATCAGAGTCATATCAACATACATCAGGCGAGTCAGAGTTCGACAATTGTCTCTCAGACCATCATCCACCAAGAGAAGGTAAAGTTGGGTAAGCAATTTCTATTCCTAAGTAGTCATCTAACTGGGAATTTATGTACGTAAAATTCTTGAATATTTTGATAATTTCCATTCCTTCACTTTACATTTCATATTTCATTATTTAGACATCATCATCCATCTCCCTGTGGTATCAATTACTTTGAGAAAGCAAAGTGTAAAACAAATCCTTTACAATTAGGCCCAATATCATATATATATGGACATTACCTCCTATGTATCTTTTATTACATGAGGACATGCAATGATTTGAGTGTCGGGGATATGTTGGACCTCAAAAATAATACATTTTATGATGTCATTTAGTCATTTTTCATTCACTTTACCCCTTCATCAGCATTCCCTTTATCACTTATATTTATGCATTTGACCATTTATACCTTATACAATATTCACATGAAATACTTACACTAAAGTGGTTTATTTCCCATGTTTTGATGATTACTTAGGGAAGATATTTTTATATCCTAACTTACTCATGCAATTTTATAGTTGTTGGCAATTCTACAACTATTAGAAATTCTGCAGTTGATTGGCAGTTGTGATAGTCAAAATTTACACATCATTTATGACCACATGAAGAGGCATCTCAAAAATATAAAACATAGGTTTTTTGCAGAATGGGGCCATTTAGGTGAATTTCAAGGAAAATTTACAAAAAGTACAAAAAAACGAGTGTATGGTTTGAGATTTCTAAACACTAGTCATTCTAGCATGCAATTTTGTAACTAAGTGGTTTGACCAAGATGTGGCTCATACCCACAAATTTGGACACACGGATCTCATGAAATATGTTGTATTATCCTATTCAAATACCTTAGATCAAATCCAATATTTAGTGAAGGAGATACACATGTTTAGGATCTAGGATTTGTTGGTTATGAGATCCACATGTTTAGGATATAGGATTTGTTGGTTATGAGATCCACTTGTTTAGGATATGATCTCGTGTTTTAACTCCTCTTCCTATATGTATAAATATAAGAGGATATCATTTATCTTGGTAAGCTAGATAATTCATAGTTCAATAGTGAAAGAGTTAGAGAGTGGAAGGATCATTGTAATTATTTTTTATGCTAGAATAAACATCTTGTTGTTGCATATCAATAGTTTTGTATTGTAGTCCTTCTTGGAAGTATATGCCAAGAGAGGAAGGGCCCCCTCTCTCTGGTATACACTTCCCAATTATTTTTCTTTTTGTTGTGTTATATTATTGCAATAGTTTCTTATTCCATTTCCTTTTCATTTCTTTATGCTCTTTTGTTTCTCCAAGTGTGGGTTTCCCTACAAAGTTAGGCATTGAAGGCTAAATTTTATAAGTGATCAAAAAACCAACTGATGCTCTTGATATCAATCAAAGGAATGTGGTTAATGATTGAAACATAATTCCATTGACCTTGTTATCGCACAGTTTGTAGGAAGCGTTTAGGTTAGCTTGAGTCAAGGCTTCAAACTGGCGTAACAGGAGCTTCCCCACCCACTGTCACCTCGATGGGGAGCTCTTTCTATTTAGGAGGGCTAGTCCAAGGGAGACGTCTCTATGTAATCTGGTTTTCTGAAGGGCTAAAGGTTTAATGGATCAAGGTAAGTGACTCCCTTTCAAAGATTACTGCCAAAATGAGATAGTCAAAGGAGATCTTCCACTAAATGGCACCTGTTTGCGAGACAAGACAAATAGCTATAGAATGTGCTGCAGTGGGTTAGTACTTCACAATATCAATGACTATCCTCAAAATATACATATATGAGCAATTATTAGATGTAATTATTGACGAAGTCAAAGTTTACTAAACAAAGATGAATAGCTTGTAACACTTCTTTAATAAGTACAAATGAGATATAAGCATTCAATGTGTGAAATTAGATCTTATTATATCACAATGCTACAAATATCAAATCTGCTCATAATAAATAATGTTGTTGCGTCATAAATATTGTTGCTGCTATACAGATGATGTCAGCCCTATCAATAGGTTGATTTTGAAAGAAATGAGAGGAACGTTTTATCAATCAAGCATGTAAAATATAACTACCAACTCAAACCTATCAAAAGATGATGATAAGGCCACAACGTTTAAGACCAAGCAAGAATAAAAAGGTGTGACGTCACCTAGGTTATTTCTGCTGCAACTATGACGTCATCCCTAGAAAATGGTTAGTTAGAGAGGCAAATAGGTCAACGTTTTGCAATTTGAGCCAATGAAAATATTCAAGACCTTTATGGCTGCCAAGAGGAGACCTAGCTGCAAATTTTAGTGTAAGCAAGAGTTCCAAAGGCTAGGACATCACCTCTAGGGTTAGGGTTAGTAAATTAGCTAGGGTTAGACGCTAGGTCAGTTAGGGTTTTAAGAAAAAGAGAGTTTTTTAAAAGAGTGTTTAAGCACAAGCAAGCTCAAGATTATTTCTAGACTAGTGCCTTGGGTTAATGGAGTCAATTGGAGTGAAACTTATGGCTTGGGAGACTTAAACTCAAGGACAAGAGGGTTTAGGGTTTAATGGTGTTGCTATGGCAAGGCCACCAAACCAAAACCCTAAGAAG
>ML796514.1:112632-131202 GCA_009831015.1 Picea engelmannii | reverse complement strand
CTAGTTATCCCTAGATATCGGGGATAACAGACCTCAATTGAACTCTATATAATTTCATTTCTACAGTGTTTATTTTCAGTTTGATCAAGCTATAAGAATTAGTCAAGCCATGAAGTAGCTAACTTATCATTGTAACAGAGCACTTGTATTATTCACTCTGATTCTTGGAAGTGTATTTTCAAGCAAATAATTTGGATTCAAATTGCTTAGCTTAGAATTAGTTGCCTACTCCTGCATATATTTTCTGAAATCTCACAAGTCTACGAACACCAAATTGATGAATTTAATGTAACGAAATTCTGGAAATAGAATTGACTGACAAGGGACACACTTGGGTTTCTCTCCAACATTGAACATGCATGTGATCTTCTATTCAAGTGCCCTTGTGAATGATGATGATGATGTCTTCTAACACTCCTTGATTGCATATATCCCCCATGGTCATCCCTCCTATCATGACATCTATGTGTTGCTACTTTCCTTACACTATCTGCTTTCTTTCTGGAAGAATACTTATTTACTTGCCTCTGCATCATATTCATACTTCATCGTAGTTCCTCCTAATCTGTCATCATCCTTTCAATGTTTTCTCTATAACTCTATACTTCCTTTTGAAATATTCGCATAGTTTCAACTAGATCCACTAATTCCACCCTACTTCTATGTCCATTAGACTCGATCTCTACATTTCCCATGCTAACATATAAAATTATAACCTTGTCCTCATGGTTGTAATATCCCTAGGCATCCTCCATATTTCTAGTCCTCATATAGTGACTAGATATGTTTCCTATAACTCTAATTCTGCAAGAAATATGCACGCAAAAATTACATGTTAGAGTTAATATATTGTAAATTGTTCATTAATGTAAGGACCTCCATCAAATCGATCACAAGTATAATTGATATAAGTGATATAAGTTTATCTATTTCTAAATTTATATAATCATAATCATGTCCACCTTATATAAAAAAACATAACTAACGAGGAATCTAATTAACAATATTTTTAAAACATAACAGTGTCTACTTTCATCAAGATCAGGTTGTAATTATCGAGTCTTTATTATATTCTAAAAGGGATAACACTATAATTAAACTTAAAACTAGCCTCCACTCCCAATCTAAGGTCAATTAAGATGCCACATAACCAATTAATGTAAACATGTATTAAACAGTCACTAATTATAGGTGGCAATAGTTTTCTTTTCATGAACTAATACAAGTCTTTTGAGGACAAAATTCCCAAGAAGAAAACACGTGACTAGTACCAGGTCTCGTCAATATTACACGGAATTGAAACAGAACGTGATTGATGAAATCAAAGATAGCTTTTCGACATAAAATAATTTTTAATTTATCATATAAGAGTCATAACAATAACTTACGAGTGCCATTAACAACTTATATTTTAAGACATAATTCAAGTCCAATTTAGTCTATATAACAATCTTTATTAACAAATCAACAAATATGTTTCTTGTGTGTGTGTGTGTGTGTGTGTGTGTGTGTGTGTGTGTGTGTGTGTGTCTATATATATATATATATATATATATATATATATATATATATATTAGTAGCTTATGTAATATTGATAATATTTCCATATGATGAAAGAGTTGAACATTTAGAACTTATTTTTAATTCCTTTCTATGAATTTTAGATATTTTAGTTAGGCCCGTAACTTCTCTAATCTCAAATTCACGACAAGGAGAAATATACGCCTAAATACTAAGATAAGGAAATCTTATACGATGCTATAAAATCCCTTATTAAAGGTCTAGCATGAAACAGTTGATCTAAATCGCCACTGACTTAAAGATCAATCTTAAATTTAATGCAAACTCTAAATTCATCCAGGAAGGATTTTAAAAATTCTTAATGATTCATAGAAATCGATTTTATTTAGAAAAAATTTCTTATGCAGTTGATATCTAAAACCATCATGTGAGAATTACTTCATTGTAAAAGTCAAGTCTTGTCACTTAAACTATTTTTCCTTGGAATCGCCACATATCGACCAAGTAGTATGGATCGAAATTTTATGAATCTGAAAATCCAGAATCTCGTTCCCAACTTCAGTCATCGGCTAACAACTCTCACCTAACATCTTAATGATGAAGTTCTTGGATTGAGGCAAGGAAGTAAAACTTAAGGCTAATTCTTACTACTAGGTACGATAGATAACAACTGTCCAAGTGTCAATTTTGCGGCGTACAAAAACTCCAACACAATTATATCATCGAGAAAAATACATCATATAAACTCAACCTGTGTCGTGAGGGTAGTAATAACTCATTGAATTTTGAAAACAAGAATTTTAACTTTAAGGTGTTAAGCAATTTAAAATCTAATACATAGTGCCATAGGTAAACTTCATTTAAGAAAGACTGTGAGGGTAATTATATCACTACACGGGAGATTTAATTACAAGTTCAAATACTCTAAATATCCTTAATCGAAATTTAAGCAATCGTTAAACAATTTTTTTATTCTTAAGAGTTGGTCAAATTCCACGATGACAATCCAACACAAGCGTAATTAGGATATATGATTAGTCAGAAGGTCACCTAACTATACGCAGAACTTAAAAGATACCGAAATGATTGCCAACAGGTTATGTGATGCAACAAGTTTGTAAATTTACTAATTGTCACACAATAATACCATTAGAAATCTCGAAACATCAACAATTAATAATCTGATTCAAAAATATCTTTATAATTTATAACTATCTTTTAAATGAAATGTACAGGCATTCAAACCCGTAATTTTACTTGCCAGTAATTGGTTTCTTAGCTCGTTCTTCTAATTGAGTGGTTCGATAATCATGACTATTTATATTTACCAT
Source organism: Picea engelmannii (assembly GCA_009831015.1). NCBI lineage: Eukaryota > Viridiplantae > Streptophyta > Pinopsida > Pinales > Pinaceae > Picea > Picea engelmannii. Next base: position 128,350 of record ML796514.1, on the reverse strand, counting down.
TCAAATACAACAATATATTTACTTAAACGAAAATGAATAATTGATCGATAAGCAAGTAAACCAACATCCTGTTAAATTCAAGTTCTTAGGTAACCATAATGATTTCATTAATAAAAACATTTCGTTTACATATCCAGGAATTTACCAAAAATTCAACTATTCAAAATCTCTACTCAAATACAAGCGAAATTTTACATTCAATCGACTGAATCTCTACATAATAAAAACAAATTAAACCATTCTACTAACAAAAAAGTTAATAAGAATCTCATGAATTAATTTGTAATTTGATTTATAGAATACCAATTTAAGAGATTCAATTTTACAACAGTTCAAATTTCAACTTCTAGCAATGCAACATTAGAATTTGCAGCAGTACAATTTATGGTGATTCAAGTTACAACAATAGATTTACAATGATTTGATCTACAACCCTCTTTCAAGTTTCAACAATATGATTTTCAGTATTTCAATTAAACAATTTAAAACCCAATAATTGAAACATCGTTGCAAATAGAATTAAAGGGTCCTTTCATTTTTAGATCAACATTTTAAGATTCTACATTTCCTAACTATTCGATAACAAATCCAAATTTCTAAGTAATGACCGTAAAATAAATACCATGAACCACGAATGTCGATAGCCAAAATGATCTTCAATCCTGAGTAATTGCACGATGCTCCCTCTCTCATTCTTGCTAATCCAAAATCCTCATCGATACCTCTCATTCAACACTAGGGGTACTCTTCTTCCCCCTTATCCCCCCGAGCCACAAAGGGGCCACACAAAAAAACCAAAATGCAATAACTTCAACATTGTGTCGCAAGGAAGAGATTTCACTCCTTCTTCAAGCTTGGTATCCCAACTCTCACAAGTAAAACACAGTCCACAATAATTTTGATAGCATAACCTTACCTAGAATAATTGAAATCCATTTTCCTTCTTCACCATTTGTTTTATATAAATTTCCTCACTAAGATATGTCCTCATGCACAAATAATTAACTTTCTAGATTAGAATAATTATGATTATTCATCCACACACTTGTCACACTCTCCCCAAGTTGCATAACTAATTACCATTTTTAATTTATTTAAAAAGCCAATTTCCCTCACATTCCCCAATGTGTTCATATTTTCTCTCTTAATTGTCCCTTTGTTCCCCAAATTCACATTTAATGATTGTCTCCTAACTAGATCTTAGTTAGAGTTGGATTATGATTTTTCTTCTAGTTAGACTAGTGGTATATTGACTTTAGATACTATTCTATGTGTACACCTATTCTCTCATATTTTATTTCTTTCTATTTTAAAAATCCCTTTTATTATTTTCATGAACACGTGTGCATTTTATCCAATCTTTAGATTTTATTCCCCTTTTTCATAGGGTTTGATTATTCTCCAATGTTTTAACTTATGTCATAATTAATTTAGTCCATTAATTAAATTTAAAATTAGAATTAGGCTTAGACTTTTATTGGGATTTATAATTAATAAATTCACTATTTCATTAATTATTTTAATCCAACAAGGTCTAATTATTTCAATGTTTTTTAGGCCACCTACATTTATTGACTCAAATTTTTAATTATGCGACGTTCCCTTCAAGACGCACCTCTGTGCTCCAAGGGTGCCACTCACCTTTGACTGGTTTTGTACATTTTTCCAACCCTTGGAGTCAACACTCCACTCGATCGACCTTGTGAGAGACTAAGGGATTATAAGGAATAAGTATTTTGCCTTATTGTGTGCCCCTTAGTTTTCCTCGTGAACGATTGTCTCAGTCTGCCCTCATGGCATCGTGTACCTATAGAACCAGGTAATCATTAACCTACAATTCAAGTCACGGTGGGAGTGCTAGTAGGTTGTGGCAGGGACACTGCCACACCTCTCTCTCAAATTTATGGTTTATGTGCATGGCCCCTCTACTCCTTATATGAGTCGGATTAGAAGGCAACGTCAAGCTTGCATCCACTGATAAAAACTGTTTCAATAATCCATATACATAAATCATATTATAATCAATCATATGTCACAAGTGCATAAAATTAAATACTCAATCAAAACACAATTCACTCCCTGACTCAATCTGGAGTCCAAGGAATTCCATTGATTCCATCAACATCCATAACCTGTCATGTGTCCTGCACACTCAGGAAAACTCGTCCATAGCATCTGCAAATAACAATAAGTCACAACACATCATCATCATCATCATTTAAAATCCATAATCGAAACAAAATCACAATGTACCATAACCAGATCACTTGCACACAACTGTCCTCAAAGAATAATTCAATAAAAGTGTGCTCAGTAGAGAGAGATGTTACAAACACCCCCTCTTGTTTTAAACTTCGTCCCGAAGTTTGTATAGTATATAAATTCAAGTAAATAAATGTATCTGAAATAGATCTATATGTCTAATCTATCAAACAATTAAGGAAACTATTGACGCATCTCATATGCGTACTACCAGGTAGTCGAGTGTGGACTATAGTTGTCCCATTGGAACTTGACCTGATCGAATATTCGACATCGTGGTTGTTAAATCCGATGGTCTAGAATGTGGATTGGCTCTACCATGAGAGCACCACCATCCGACACCTACAAATAACTCATGTCACTAACATGTGAAGGATCACTAATATAAAGTCTCAAAACAATACATGAAATATATCGTGCATACGCCTCAAAGAATCAGGCAAGGCTAGTTGATAAGCCACAAGTCCTTTGTTTTCTACAACTTTGAAAGGTCCCACAAACCTAGGAGAGAGCTTAGTACCCTTTCAAAACTTGATCGAACTCTTGAGCGGTTTTACCAGTAAGAAAACTTTGTCGCCAATTTCATAACTCTGGTCAATGCGATGTGCATCAACATAAATTTTATGTTGATATTGCACCTCTTCAATCCTCTATATTATCGATTTCATTTGTTCTTCCATTTCTTGAATCACTTCTAGTCCTACCAAGACCCTATCCTCAATTCAATCCCAACTTAGCAACGTTCGACACGGTCACTCGTAAAGAAACTCAAAAGGTGCCCTCTTAATGGTACTATGATAGTTGTTGTTGTATGCAAACTCTACTAGTGGAAAGAAATATTTCCAACATTTTTTTTGATCCATTACATACATACGCAACATATCCTCCAAAATATGTTTCATTCTCTCTATTTGTCCGCCTGTCTCAGGGTGATACGTTGTATTGAAATTCAGTTTCATTCCCAAGACCTCTTAGAAACTAGTCCAAAACCATTATGTAAACATTGATCCTTGATTGGATATGATTATTCTTCGTACTCCATGTAATCCGAAAATCTCACTGATAAATACTCTTGCTATGTCTAGTGCCTATTACGTCATACGTACAGGAATAAAGTGTACACTCTTTGTCAGAGTGTCCACTACCATGAAAATTGAATCATGCCTCCTTTTTGTTAGTGGAAATCTAGTGATAAAGTCCATCAAAATGACCTCCCACTTCGATTCCGGAATAGAGTGTGGTTGTAGTAATCCTATCATATGTCTATGTTCATCCTTCACTTGCTGACATTCTATACATCTCGCCACATAACTAATTATTTATGCTTTCATTCCCTTCCAAAAGAATAAAGGTTTAAGGTCTTCCTTCATCTTCATGACACCCGGATGAGCCATGTACACTACTCGATGCACTTCGCTCAAGATCAAACTTCTTAATTCATTGTTAGGCGGTACATAAATTCTTCCATTAAATCTCAACAAGCCATCGTTGTCTAATGAATAACTTTCATACTTCGGTACCATCATGGTATCTTGTCCAATATTATTCTTAACGTCCTTATACCAATCATTGTCAATCTGTAAGGATAGAATATTTTCTCGAAGATTCGTCTTAAGTGGTATTACCGAGAATATGCATGGTCTATGACTCAATGCATCTGCCACTTTGTTCATCGTTCCTTTAATGTAATTAATTTCAAAGTCGTATTCGCTAAGTAGTTCTCACCAACTCCTTTGTCGCACGTTCAAGTCACTTTGTGTGAATATATGTTGCAATCGACAATGATACGTCTTTAATTCGAATTTTCATCCAATCAGATAATGTCTCCAAACTCTCAAGGCATATACAATTGCTAATAATTCTAAGTCATGTGTTGTGTAGTTCTCTTCATGCTTTCTCAATTTCCTTAAAATGTAAGCGATCACTCGACCGTCTTGCATCAAAAATCTGCCTAAGCCTTCCTTGGATGTGTCTGTGCATACCAAGAATTCCTTGTCCATGTCGGGTAATTTCAGTATTGGTATTGTCGTTAACAATTATTTAAGCTTTTGAAATGCTTCCGCACATTTCTCTGTCCAAACAAACTTCTTATTTTTCTTTTGCAATTTCGTGATCGGATTTGCTATCATCAAAAAAACTTCTACGAATCTTTGGTAATATATTGCTAAACCCATAAAGCTACATACTTATTGTACATTTCTTGGTGTTAGCCATTCCATAATAGCTTCTAATTTCGTTGGATCCACAACGATAGCTTGACCAGATATGATGTTTCCCAATTAATGAATCTTTGATTGGTAAAAAGAATATTTCGATAGTTTCTCGTACAATTTGTTTTCTCGTAGACACTTTAGGACCAATCTTAAATGTTTTTCATGTTCTTATTTCATCCAAGAATAAATCAGTATGTCATCAATAAATACTTGAACAAACTTTTCCAAGTATTCACGGAACACCCCATTCAGAAAACTCATGAATACCCCCAGGGCGTTCATCAATCCAAATGGTAAAACTGTAAACTCATAGTTTATGAACCTCTTCATAAATATGGTCTTAGAGATATATTCTTCTTTAATCCGTAATTGGTGATATCCTGATCTCAAATCAATATTTGAAAACATTATCTCTCCCTTCATCTAGTCAAACAAATAATCTATTCCAGGTAACATATACTGGTTCTTGATTGTCGTTTTTTTTAATTGGCAATAGTCAATACAAAGTATCCATGATCCATCCTTATTTCTCATGAAAATAATTGGCACACCCCAATGCCACACACTTGGAAGTATAAGTCCCAAGTCCAACAATTCCTTCAATTTCATTTTCAACTCCTGTAATTCAGGCATTGACATCCGATATGGAGTTCTCGCTATCGGTTCAGTTCCAGGCTTCAATTCTATAGTAAACTCCAACTCTCTTTCAAGCGATAAACCTGATAACTCTTCTGGAAACACATATGCAAACTCTTGCACTATAGGAAGGTTTTCTAATCCGTTCGCCTCGCCCTTTTTGTCTAGCACTAAGATTGCATAAATGTTGCACCCCTTGCAAAAACTCTTATGTATTTGTAGGGAAGAAATAAATATCAAGGACACTCCCTGGTTCCTTCCTACAATCGTTCTACTCTGTCCAAAATCATCTGTCAGATTTAACAATTTTGTCGTACAGTTAAGTATCGCATCATGCAATTCTAGCCAGTCCATACCAATCACTATGTCATAATATCCTAATATCATGAAATAAATATCTACCTTCATTACAAAGTCTCCCAAGTTAATGCTACAGTCTGTAACCTTTCCTCCAACCTTATGTTTGGTACCTGATTCCATTTCTACGTATATGAACTCATCCTTCTCGACTACCTTTACCTTAATTCTCTTTAGCGTTGCACTAGAGATAAAGCTCTCTATAGCACCCAGATCCATCAATATACTAAAATTTTGGTAAGCGATTGTACCCAACATCTCGAGTAAAGTGGACTGGTGCTCAGCCTGGTAGTTGTTCACCGATGCATGTATCCTGTGGGCCTTGCCCAAATATCCAAATGTATTGGGTCCTGATTATCCAAGCACTCTGGCCTTCTCAATCAAGCAGTCTCACTGGTAATGTGGCTCTCCACATGTCCAACATCCATTCTTCAATCCAGTGCTCATGGTCCCCGAAGTAGAAGTTGTTGGCCTAACAAAATGTGATCTTGGAATGTTCTGTTGAATAGGCCTAAATTGTTGTTTTTGTTGCAGATGACATTGTTATTGTTGTGGTCCTCCATAAGGATTCCTCTGTTGAGGATTTTGTCGCAGTGGTGTCGTGAACATAGGTCCTCTAGGTGTATCTCGATGCCCTATGATGCAGGATAATTTCCAGCAAAGCATAAGCATTAAAGACAGTTGGGCGCACTAGCGCACATTTTGAAATATTTTGAATTTCAAACAATCAATGTATTAATGTAGTATCTAACAAAGATTTTTGATTTATGAGTGTCTTTAATGATTGAAGTCTGAACCATCATGTAAGATCGATGAGGAATGTATTTTTCTTTAATGAGAAAGATCGCAGTACAGATTTGGAGCTTGCGCTCTTATCTATCTGACTCAATATTTATTGTAATAAGTGTTAATTAGTTGATAGCATTCAATTCCATTAAGATAGTGTAGAATAGTTGGAGGGAAGACTCTAAGCGAACCTCCTTTTATAAAGCTTTGTAATATTGTCCAATTAGAAGTTGTTGTCAATGGTTGTTGTTGATGATCATTGTTGTTGCAAATAGAGGAGAACCGAGCAATAACTGAATCTATCTTGTATAGGTTAAGGAGTAGTGAAAAACAATGTACATATGTATACAAGTTTCAGTTGTATGAATATAATAGAGATATATTGTCCCAAATGTGTGTTGATTATGTGTATATCTGCATGAATGGTAGAGTTTATGTTATTTTTAAATACTTTGTTATTTATGTTCTTGAATCCATGACTGCATTTACTTTGTTGAATGTATGAGTCGTTGTAAGAAGTAGATGAGTTTCAATCATTTATCTTCAGTGAGCAAGTGCAAGGTGTGCATAGTGTCGCAAAGAGTGTGTGACTGAGTCTATTTCGACTTGAGGGCTCGAAAGAGACAGTGAAACTCATATGTATGCAAGGAGTGCATCGACGTCTACAAGGAGTGTGAGATAGAGTTTTCAGACTCGGAAGCTCAGGAGGATCAGCGTGATTTCAGTCATGGGAGACAAAATCAGTGGGGGGAACAGCCGTAAGGAGTGCGAAGTTCATCCACATTGGGGCCGATTGTAGAAAGGGAATCTGTTGCAAGGTGTGCACAGATCACAATCTCGATGAAGTGTCGAAGAGATTGTTCAGAGGGACAAAGGAGAATCGAAGAGGAAAAGTTCAGGAGGGAGAGCGATGAAAGTATTCAAGGAGAGAAGCCACTAAAGTCTTCACTAAAAGTCAATGAATGTGAGATTTGTTCTTGGAAGAAGGCGAACAATTCCAAACCGTTAGATCTGCTAAAGTTACACGAAAGATAGTTGTGGGGTGTTTCAAAATACTTCAGAGTTCGGCAAGTTTGAGGAATTGACGAAAGAAGAGTCACAAAGTCTAAAGTCGAGACTCAATATTGACTGTTGATCACAGGAGAGCACGTGGCAATGGATTAGGGAGTTCAGGAATTGGAAGATCGGAGATTGTGGGCAGAAGGCCTGGAGTTTCGTGAATTCGTGAAGTCCGAACAAACGTGGGGCAGTGAATCCAATGAGACGCATGGTGGAAGTCTGTAACCTCGGAGAAGAGCACTTCAATAAAGGTTGAGGGAAGGATTTGGGGTATCCCCAAAGTCTGAACTGCGAAGCGGTAAACCCACGGTTATAGTCATGGTCACTTGTGGAGGAAACTTGTGTGTGTAGGTAGAGTCATTACGGGTGCCCATGGGGACCCAAGGAGTTTTTTCGACTTAGTGAATCCAAACGATCCTAGACTGGGAGGTTGAGTAGCCCTTTGGAGGGAAGGGGGGTTTGCATCACCCTGAATTTTGTTTGGCTAGTGTCTAATGTTGTTGCACTCCTGATGACATTTTTTCAGTCTTTCTAAAAGGAGTCTTGCCCTGACCCCCACTATTCATCTCTTCCTCAGCTATGAGGGCCTTCTGAACTGCATCATGCAACGTCTAAGGCATTCGAATCCTCACCTTTGCACGAATTTTGAAGTTAAGGCCGAACACAAACTTGTTTACCTTTAACTTCTTCATCGTCAGATGTGGAGCATACCTAGATAGCTCCATGAATCTTGCATCATTCTCTAGCACCATACAACCACCATATCGTAAGGCATTGAACTCATTGAGTTGGCGCTCAATGAATTCCTCGGACAAGTACCTCTCTCGGAACCGTTCCTCGAACAACTCCCATGACACGTCTTCGACAACCATGTTTAGTTGAGGTAGGAGCATCTTCCACCATAGAAAAGCACTCCCCTTTAGCGGAAATACTGTGATATGGAATTTCATGTTGGAGGTGTAATCACGAAGTGCGAAGCACATCGTCATATTCTCCAACCATGCCTTGATGGTTGAGTTGTTCGTGGAACCCATAAACTCAAGAAACTTCACCTTCTCGAGTTCCCTATTCATACTACTACTATGAGCTTGAGGGTATTGTGAACTCGCATTGGGTACATATGCTCTGGCCTCATCTCGATCCCAGAATTTAATCAATGCATATGACATCCTCTGGAAGGATTTCATCATACCTACAACATCTCCCACAACAACCTTCTCATGCTAAGTAATCTGCTCATGTCCCTGGGGGTTATAACCTTCTGGCATGGATACTATCGGAGGTGTCACGCCTCTTCCTCTAGAACCACATCGTCTACATCCCCTGCATCCTCTAACCATGATTACATGCATGTACAATTTAAAAATTTAATTAGAGATATAATTTTAATCATTTATTTAACACAATCGAAGGCGTAACGGTCCAATGTTGTAGGATTGAACTCGCTCTAATACCATATGTAACGACCTTCATCGAATCGATCACAAGTATAAGCGATATATATATATATATATATATATATATATATATATATATACAACAATTTAAGAAGTTTCAATTACTGACTAGGATATAATCATGTCCACCTTATATAAAAACCATAACTAACGAGGAATCTAATTAACAATATTTTTAAAACATAACAGTGTCTACTTTCATCAAGACCAGGTTGTAATTATCAAGTCTTTATTATATTCTGAAAGGGATAACACTATAATTAAACTTAAAACTAACATCCACTCCCAATCTAAAGTCAATTAATTTACCACATCACCAATTAATGTAAACATGTATTAAACAATCAGTAATTATAGGTGGCAACAATTTTCCTTTCAAGAACAAATACAAGTATTTTGAGGAAAAAAATATCAAGAACAAAACTCATGACTAGTACCAGGTCTGGTCGATATTGCGCGGAATTGAAACAGAGCATGATTGATGAAATCAAAGCTAGCTTTTCGACACAAAAGAATTTGTAATTTATCATATAATAGTCATAACAATAACTTATTATTCACTTCTTCTAAATATTAATTATCATCCTTGGCCATTAACAACTTATATTTTAAGACATAATTAAAGTCCAATTTAGTCTATATAACAATCTTTATTAAAAAATCAACAAATATGTTTCTTGTATAAATATTTATATATTTGTCTATATATATATATATAAGATTTCCATATGATGAAAGAGTTGAACTTTTAGAACTTATTTTTAATTCCTTGCTATGAATTTTAGATATTTTCGTTAGGCTCGTAACTTCTCTAATCTCAAATTCACGAAAACGAGAAATATCCGCCTAAATACTAAGATAAGGAAATCTTATCTGATGTTATAAGTTCCCTTATTAAATTTATAGCATGAAACAGTTGATCTAAATCACCACTGACTTAAAGATCGGTCTTATATTTAATGAAAACTATGAATATGTCTAGGAAAGATTTTAAAAATTCTTAATGCTTTATAAAAGTCTATTTTATTTAGAATTTTTTTCTTATCCAACTATGATATAAAACCATCTTGTGAGAATAACTTCGTTATAAAATTCAAATCTGGTCACTTCAACTATTTCACCTAGGAATCGCCACATGTCAACCAAGTAGTATGGATCAAAATTTTCTAACTATGAAAATTTGGAATCTCGTTCCCAACTTCAGTCATCGACTGACAACTCTTACCTAACATCCCGATGACGAAGTTCCAGGATTGAGGCAAGGAAGTAAAACTTAAGGCTAAGTCTTACTGTTGGGTACAATAGATAACAACTTCCCAAACCTCAAGTCTGTGGCATACAAAAACTCTAGCACAATTATATCGTGGAGAAAAATACATCATATAAACTCAACATGTGCCGCGAGGGTAGTAATAACTCGTTGAATTTCGAAAAAAAGAATTTTAAGTTTAAGGTGTTAAGAAAATTAAAATCTCATACATGGTGCCATAAGTCAACTTTATTTAAGAAAGACTATGAGGGTAATTATATCGCTGCAACGGATGGTGGACATGAGATCATTTTCGACACGCCCATATTGAGATTTCACCACTGAAACAAATCTATAATTGTTTAAGTCCGCTATTAATAGTCAGAAGTAAGTATCTAGGATATTTAATTACAAGTTTAGATATTCTAAATATCCTTAATCAAAATTTAAGCGTCTATTAAACAATTTCAATTATTAAGAGCTGGTCGGATTCCACGATGGCAATCCAACACAAGCATAATTAGGAGATACAATTAGTCTGAAGGTCACCTAACTATATGTAGAACTTATAAGATACCGAAATGATTGCCAACAGGTTATGTGACGTAACAAGTATGTAAATTTACTAATTGTTAGACAATAATACCATTAAAAATGTTGAAACATAAACAATTAATAATCTGATTCAAAAATAAATTTCTAATTTATAACTACCTTTTAAATTAAATGTACAAACATTCAAACCCGTAATTTCAGTCGCCAGTAATTGGCTTCTTGGCTCGTTCTTCTATTTGACTGGTCTAATAATCATGAGTATTGTTATTTACCATTCGAATACAATAATAGATTTACATAAACGAAATTGAATAATTGATCGATAAGCAAGTAAGCAACCAACATCTTGTTAAATTCGTGTTCTTGGGTAACCATAATGATTTCATTAATAAAAATAATTTTGTTTACATATCTAGGAATTTACGAGAAATTCAAGTCTCCAAAATATCTACTTAAATATAAGCAAAATTTTACATTCAATCGACTGAATCTCTACACAATAAAAACAAATTAAACCATTCTACTAACAGAAAATTTATTAAGAATCTCACGACTTAATTTGTAATTCGATTTATAGAAAACTAATTTAAGATATTCAATTTACAACAGTTCAAATTCCAACTTCTAGCAATGAAACATTAGAATTTACAGTAGTACGATTTATGACGATTCAAGTTACAAAAATAGATTTACAAAGATTTGATCTACAACCATAATATATATATATATATATTGAATTACCGCTTTTAAGTTTCAACAATAGGATTTTCAGTATTTCAATTAAACAATTTAAAACCGAATAATTGAAATACTGCAGCAGATAGAATTAAAGGGTCCTTTCATTTTTATCTCAACATTTTAAGATTCTACTTTTCCTAACTATTCGATAACAAATCTATTTTTTTAGTAATGACTGTAAAATAAATACTGTGAACCACGAATGTCAATAGACAAAATGATCTTCAATCCTAAGTAGTTACACAACGCTCCCTCTCTCGTGCCTGCTAATCCAAAAGCCTCACTGGTACATCCCAGCCAACACTAGGGGTACTCTTCTTCCCCCTTATCCCCCTAAGCCGCAAAGGAGTCACACACAAAAACCAGAACACAATAGCTCCAATCGTGCCTCTCAAGGAAAAGCTTCCACTCCTTCTTCAAGCTTGGTATCCCAACTCTCACAAGTAAAACACAGTCCACAATAATTTTGACAGCATAACATTACCCAGAATAATTGAGATCCATTTTCCTTCTTCACCATTTGTTTTATAGAAATTTCTTCATTGACACATCCTCATGCACAAATAATTAACTTTTTAGATTAAAATAATTATGATTATTCATCCACACACTTGTCACACTCTCCCCAAGTTGCACAAGTAATTACCATTTTTATTTTATTTAAAAAACTAATTTCCTTCACATTCCCCAATGTGTTCCTATTTTCTCTCTTAATTGTCCCTTTCTTCCCAAAATTCTCATTTAATGATTGTCTCCTAACTAGATCTTAGTTAGATTTGGATTAGGAGTCTTGTTCTTGTTAGACTAGTGGTACCTTGACTCTAGATAATATTCTATGTGTACACCTATTCTCTCATATTTTATTTCTTTCTATTTTAAAAATCCATTTTATTATTTTCATGCACACATGTGCATTTTATCCAATATTTAGATTGTATTCCCTTTTTTCTATAGTTTGATTATTCTTCAATGTTTTAACTTATGTCATAATTCATTTAGTCCCTTAATTAAATTTAGACTTAGACTTAGTTTTAGACTTAGGATTAGACTTTTATTATGAATTATAATTAATAAATTCATTGTTTTATTAATTATTTTAATCCAACAAGGTCTAATCATTTCAATGTTTTCTAGGCCACCTCGATTTATTGACTCAAGTTTTTAATTACGCAACATTCCCCTCAAGACACACCTCTGTGCTCCAAGGGTGTCATTCTGTAATGATCCCAAACCAATTTTTTGCTTGAAACCACTAACTACTACTGATGTGTTTATTAATTATTTGGTATGCAGGTAGTTGTTGATATTTTGGCCTTAGGGTTTGTTTCAGTTATCCAGTCATAGTTCATACAAGATCTACTCAATACATGCAAGATCACAACAATACTCAAGATGTGGAAAACACAAGCATAGATATGACCTTTATTATGGAAAAGCATGAACCTGATACAATATAGAGCAGATCTGGAATGGTCCTCAGATGGTTCCAATAGATAGAAGATATGAGCTGCTACAAAATGCTCTCGACAATTAAAAATAAGCCTCCAAAGGCTGAATAAAATGTGAATACCCAAGGTGCCAACAAAAAGTGAATGTCCAATCCCCCTGGGCTGCTGGTATGTCCTGCTGAATGATAAGAGGCCAATATTTCGGCCCAGCTGAAGGAGATGTCCAAACCGTGCCAAACATCACCGAAATGTAGATCTGGGCCAGGGAAACCCCTCCCGGAAGTCTGAATCTCAAATACTCAATCCTCCTCCTCCAATGGTTGAAACCCTAATACAACCTGCGCCCTCCTGAAGCCCTGAATAGCTCAATAATTAGTTTTGTATGAGGAACACCCCCAAAACCTCTGAAACTCTCTAGGATGATAGATCAGGCTGTGATAACCCTTTAGGAGAAGTTTCAGGTTCAAATACTAGGTAGAATTCCCTAGATCTAAGAAATATTGAATCACAAGACATCCTCCTTGCCTCAAGGCCGTCTCAATCTGTAGTTGAATATCTGATGGTAATAACTCTTCAAGAAAGCCTCCAAAATGTTGTTCAAGGACCTGCAAACAGAACCCAAGTGTCGAAATACCCGAAGGCTCTCCCAATTGGCTGGATCGAACTCTTCTTCAAGATATGGTGCGCCCCTACTGGAAATCCCTGAACAGTATGACCTTGCTGCTCTCCTGAATCGATAGATGAATCTGTGATGAGTGTAGAATGGTGTGGGTGGATTATTTCATCCCCGAGACCAAGCTTGGAACAAGGTAAGTGGGTATTTCACCACTGAGTTGTTCACAAGGTTTTGTAATAGCAAAACCCTCAAACTGTATGCTCAAGAGCATCAACAAGCAAATACCAAAATCCGGAATGCCTCATAGGTGTGCCCCAGCCTTTCCTTTATACTTTTCTTCTATTTCTCTATTGAGTTAGGTTAACCCTAGGGTTAACTCCTAACTTAACCTCCAGCACTTCTATTTCTTCATTGAGTTATCTTTTAACTCTTTTCCACCTTTTTATCAAGTCAACTTAAGAATATAACCTTAGTTTGGTTGACCCTTCCCCTCAGTGTGAGACTATGGCCTAGTGGGGATACCTAGACCACTAAGTCTTCCAAACCTCTTCATCAAGAGGTGGGGGACATTACAGTGTCCCCTGCTTGAAATTGCTTGTCCTCAAGCAATTCCAAACCTGTCTCTCGTACCATCTATTCATTCTCCCATGTGGCATCCTCAATAGGTAGATCTTTCCACCTGATCAAATACTCCTTGATGCTTCTCTTCCTGAGCCTATTCTCTCGAACCTCGAGTATCTCTTCCGGAATCAACACAACTTGTCCTTCTTTGCCCATGGGAGGTAGTGTCCCAATGGGAATGATGTGTTGGTCGATGGCCTTCTTCAGGCAGGATACATGGAAGACTTTGTGTATTTGACTTCCCTGTGGAAGCTCCAGCTCATAAGCTACGACCCCTATCCTTTTGTTGATCTTGTAGGGCCCAAAGAAGCGTGGTTGTATCTTTTCTACTCTGCTTCTTTTTATAGAAGCATGTCTGTAGGGTTGGAGTCTTAGATAAACTAAGTCACCAACCTCAAAAGTATGCTCCATTCTGTGCTTGTCTCCTTGGACGTTATGCTGGTTGTGTGCTCTTTGTAGATGATCCTTCAACTCTCTAAGGATGTCTTGGCTATGTTGTACCCAATCCTGTACCATTGGTGCCTTATTGTCCCCAAAGGAAATCTCCACAAAGGAGATTGGATCATAGTTGTATAAGGCTCTGAATGGTGTCATGCCTATGGATACATGATGGGTGGTGTTGTAGCAGTGTTCTCCCAAGTGCAACCATCTGACCCACACTTTCTGTTTTCCTGCTATGTAATTCCTGAGGTAGCCTTCCACCCATTTGTTGACTATTTCGGTCTGACCATCCATCTAAGGGTGATAGTTGGTACTAGGGGTCAAGGTTGTGCCAATTAATCTGAACAATTCCTGCCAAAACGTACTCATGAACCTGTTATCCCTATCACTGACAATGGTCTTGGGTAGGCCGTGCAACTTGAAGAACTCTCTAAAAAATAGTTCGGCCACCTGTGTTGTGCTGAAGTCTATGGCTATGAAGAAGAATTGTGAAAACTTCATCAACCTGTCCACTACTACGAAAATGCAGTCCTTCCCCTACGCTCTAGGCAAGCCGGTGATGAAATCCATGGATATGCTTTCCCACTTGTGCTTCGGAATGGGTAAGGGTTGCAATAATCCTTCTGGGTGAGTGTGCTCATCCTTGTTCTCTTGGCATGTAGTGCACTCTTTGACATGCTTAACCACATCTTCCTTGAGGCCCTTCCATGAGAACCTCTCTCTCACCTGTCTGTACGTCTTACTAATTCCTTGGTGCCCTGCCACTAGTGAGTTATGACATGCATGTAATCCCTTGGCCTTGAAATTCGATCCAGGAACCAATAAAATTCGGCCCTTGTAATAGATGAGCTCCTTCACGATCCTGAAGTTATCATCTTGTATTTGTCCGTCCAATAGCTGACAAGCGAATTGATCTTTTGCATACTCAACCACCAAGTGGTCCTTCCAATCAACTGGCATACCTGTCATGGCGAAAATGGATGGCCTCCTAGATAATGCATCAGCCACCGCTTTGTTTTTCCCCTTGATGAATTCAATGTCAAAGTCATAGGCCTGTATTTTTCTTACCCATTTTTTTTGCCTTTCATTCAAGTCTTTCTGCTCCAATAGGTATTTAAGACTGTTATGATCTGATTTGACCACAAACCGTGCACCTACCAAATATTGTCGAAATTTGGCTAGTGCATGCATGATAGCCAACATTTCTTTGTCATAAATGTTGTAAAGAAGCTCAGGACCCCTGAGTTTCTGGATTTCATAGGAAAGAGGGTGCCTGTTAT
>ML796514.1:70994-108158 GCA_009831015.1 Picea engelmannii | reverse complement strand
GTTGCTTCCTCCTCAGTTCCCTCCTAGTGTTGTCATCTATTCTGCCACAACCCCTGTCAAACCCCCTTGGGTCACGTCCTCTCGGGTTCACAGGAGGTCTTTGATCTCTTCCTTCGGTGTTAAGAGGTGGTCTAGGGATAAATTTGGGTTTGGCAGTTGGTCCTAGGTCCCTCGTCCTCCAAATAGCATCTTGTTGATTGGTAGGCTTGAAAGCCTTCACCCAACCCTTCAAGGGTTCCATTAACCCCTCAGTAAACAACATCATAAGTCTAGTTGATGAGATGTCTTGCACCATGACCGCTAGCCTCTGAAACTCTTCAATGTATACCTCTAGTGCCCCTGTCTGTCTGAGTTGTGTGAGCTCCCTGAAATGCAACTTCAGATCCCCCTAATCAAAATGGTCAATGAGCCTCTGAGTGAAATCTGTGTATGCCATGATCTGACTGTGGCCTAGTGTGGTCAATCCATGGTGCCACCAATCATGAGCTTTTCCATCCAAGTACATGGTGGCAAACTTGATGGCTTCCATCTCTCTCATGGGGTTAAGTTGTAGATAAGTATTCAGCTTATGTCCCACACCTGTAATGTCATCTTGGTCGTACCATCAAAGTATGGGATCTCTATCTTCCCTACCCTTCGTTCCAACTCATAATTGCTTATGTTGTTCGGCCTAGGCTTGTTTCTGAACTTAAGTTGGCAGTATTGATCCAAAGACATCTGTCTCTGAATCACCAAGTCTAGCTCATGGTACTCCCTAGTACATTGAGCCATCTGCTCAACAAAATCATCCACATGTTCCTGTTGTGCATGTCCATCTGTGAACGTGGGTAAGTATGGTCTAGGGGTAGCCCTGCTACCCATTTTCCCATGTGGGGTGCCTCCTCCATGGCTCCCTTCAAACTGATGATAGGGAATATGCTCAGAGTTATATCTAGGAGCCTTTTCTGGATTGTACCTGTTTCCACCCTATGAACCACCAGTCTCTCTATTTTCATATATCTCTGGACCTTTTCCCTTATGCATCATCTGCTGCAATAGTTCGGGTATCCTAGTCTGGTTCTCATCCACCTTCCTCAGGTTATCATCTACCTTTTTCAAGGTCTCAGTAATTTCGACTTATCCTCAGTGGGTTATGTCATAGTTCTCTTGTAGGTAGATGACCAGTTTACTTTATCTTTGGTTTATGGATTTATTGAATTCTCTTGCCAAGTAAGCCAAGCCCTGGGGTTCACCTTCCACCCGAATCCTCCATTTCGGCCTCTATTTCACTTGTATGTTTCTTCTTTCTACCCACGTAGATACCACTGTACATATGCATGTGTTAATCCTCACGAGATGAGAGGATCAGAGATCTGATACCACTGTAATGATCCCAAGCCAATTTTTTGCTTGAAACCACTAACTACTACTGATGTGTTTATTAATTATTTGGTATGCAGGTAGTTGTTGATATTTCGGCATTAGGGTTTATTTCAGTTATCCAGTCATAGTTCATACAAGATCTACTCAATACATGCAAGATCAAAACAATAGTCAAGATGTGGGAAATACAAGCATAGATCTGACCTTTATTATGAAAAAGCATGAACCTGATACAATATAGAGAAGATCTGGAATGGTCCTCAGATGGCTCCAATAGATAGAAGATATGAGCTGCTACAAAATGCTCCTGATAATACAAAATAAGCCTCCAAAGTCTAAATACAATGTAAAGACCCAAGGTGCCAACAACAAGTGAACGTCCAACTCTCCTGGGCTGCTGGTACGTCCTACTAGATGATAAGAGGCCAATATTTCAGCCCAGCTGAAGGAGATTTCCAAATCGTGCCAAACTCCACCGGAATGTAGATCAGGGCTAGGGAAACCCCTCCCAGAAGTCTGAAGCTCAAATACTCAATCCTCCTCCTCCAATGGTTGAAACCCTAATACAACCTGCGCCCTCCTGAAGCCCTGAATAGCTCAATAATTCATTCTATATGAGGAATACCCCCAAAACCTCTGAAACTCTCTAGGATGATAGTTTGGGCTATGATAACCCCTTAGGAGAAGTTTCAGGTTTAGGTCCTAGGTAGAACTCCCTAGATATGAGAAATACGGAATCGCAAGACGTCCTCCTTGCCTCAAGGCCGTCTCAATCTGTAGTTGAAGATCTGATGGTAATAATTCTTCAAGAATGCCTCCAAAATGTTGGTCAAGGACCTGCAAACAAAACCCAAGTGTTGGAATACCCCAAGGCTCTCCCAATTGGCCCGATCGAACTCTTCTTCAAGATATGGTGCACCCCTGCTGGAAATCCCTGAACAGTACGGCCCAACTGCTCTCCTGAATCGATAGATGAATCTGTGATGAGTGTAGAATGGTGTGGGTGGAGTATTTCATCCCCGAGACCAAGCTTGGAACAAGGTGAGTGGGTCTTTCACCATTGAGTTGTTCACAAGGGTTTGTAACAGCAAAACCCTCAAACTGTATGCTCAAGAGCATCAACAAGAAAATACCAAAATCCAAAATGCCTCATAGGTGCACCTCAGCCTTTCCTTTATACTTTTCTTCTATTTCTACATTGAGTTAGGTTAACCCTAAGGTTAACTCCTAACTTAACCTCCAACACTTCTATTTCTTCATTGAGTTATATTTTAACTCTTTTCCACCTGTTTATCAAGTCAACTTAAGAATATAACCTTAGTTTGGTTGACCCTTCCCCTCAGTGTGAGACTATGGCCTAGAGGAGACACCTAGAACACTAAGTCCTCCAAACCTCTTCATCAAGAGGTGGGGGACATTACACATTCGCCTTTGACTAGTTTTGGAAGTTTTTCCAACCCTTGGAGTCAACACTCCACTTGATCAACCTTGTGAGAGACTAAGGGCTTCTATGGAAAAATGATTTATTCTTATTGAACGCTCGTTAGGTTTCCTCGTGAACGATTGTCTCATTTTGCCCTCACGACATCATGTACCTCTCGAACTAGGTAATTGTTAACCTAAAGTTTAGGTCACAACGAGTTCTTGTAGGTTGTGACAAGGATGGTGCCACACCTCTCCCTCAAATTTATGGTTTTTGTGCATGGACCTTCTACTCCTTATGTGAGTTGGATTAGCAAGCATCATCAAGCCTACATCCACTGATAAAAACCATGTCAATAATCCATATACATAAATCATATTGTAATCAATCATATGTCACAAGTGCATAAAATGAAATACTCAATCAAAATACAATTCACTCCCTAACTCAATCTGGAGTCCAAGGAAGTCCATTGATGCCATCGGAATCCATAACCTGTCATGTGTCCTGCACACTCGAGAAAACTCACCAATAACATCTTCCAATACATATACATTAAATAAAAATAAGTCACAACACATCATCATCATATACAATCCATAATCGAAACGAAATCACAATGTACCATAACCGGATCACTTGAATGAAAGTGTCCTCAAAGAACAAGTCAATAAAAGTGTTCTCAATAGAGTGGGGTGTTACAATTAATTTAAGCTGTAGGCCCCTTTTTCCTCGATTTTTTGAAGAACATTGACAAACTAATCAAAATTATGAGCTTTCAAATATATATATTTTTTAATTATATTTCTAATGGTTATACTTATGCCTCAATCTAATTTTTGATATGAAAGTTATAGTTGTATGAAATCAACATTTTTACCCCTTTTGCACTTGTTTCACTATTACCAAAATATCAAGGGATAACTTTTTCCTTTTATAGAAGAAAATATGGCGAGAAATAGGAAAACTTTTATATCGAGCGATGATAGTATTATGGATTCTAATTAAATATAAATTATTGTATTTAGTATCTGATACTCTATCCAACTTCTCCATCAATCTAGATTTGGCAATTTGTCTCTTTTGAATTTCCTCCAGACTTAGAATTTTTAGTCAAAAATCATTATCTCCCAAATAAAGAAAAACTAGCAAAAATCCCCTCAAGACAAAGTTGTATGGATTGATGAGTAGATGAAATGTTGAGTAAATAAATTTTTATGGATAGGTGATATGGGGTCACTTTTCCTCTGAAGATTTCATAAATCCCCTTAATGAACCTGAAAATAGTGGATTTTTCCATGTTCGAGCATCTCCACACCAAATCTTGTTGAATTTTGCTAAAATCCCAAATGGATATCTTCATGCCTAGTTTTTGAGATGTATATCAAACTTTCAACCTAATATGGGTCTCAGTGATGGAGCACATATTGAACCTTCAAAATTAATTATTTCACACTTTTCAAAAATTAAGGAAGAATTAGCTAGTGGACCTCACTGGCACTCTTGTATCCCTTGTTGCAGACACACCTCTTAATTTTCATCTAAAATTGAGTTAAAATGCTCCTGTTATGGCCAAAACAAGATTTTGGCTATAGACATTTTTGTAAAATTGGTCATTTTCTCCTTTATCGGCGATATCTTATCTTTTCCATTCGTCAATGTTTCAACACCAAAAGAACATTCTATGTCAATGTATCAGCATATGAATCTCTTTTCTTTGTCAGCATATTGGTAACTTGGAAAGATCTTCCTTTGTTGATGTATTGGAAAGAGATCTTCTTTCTTCACGAGTTGCGACTTGGGAAGATAATTTATCGTCGAAAGATTTACTTTTCTCATTAATGTTCCACTAACTTGGGATGATATTCCTTTATCGACATATTGGTGAAAGACATTATTTACTTTCCGAAACACTTATTTATCGATGGATCCAAAATTTATTTCTTCACTGACACACTATTGGTGACCTCAAAAGATCATCTTCATCTATTGATTTTATTAAATCCATCTTGGAATTAGTTAAGAATTTTTTTATGTGAGATTCTTGGAGAATCCACGTGGTGCATTATTGCATCAAAATATATAAACCACAATTTTTGTTGTTGGGGGGTTCCTCAATCATCCTCATTCATTCTCATTCATTCTTGTTCTTTTTTATAATGGGAATGAAATGTTGGAGGTAGAGAGACATTGCTAATTGGATATAGGTATCTACTGGTCATTCCAAAAGAAAATAATGCCTATGTGCAAGTGGGAGATGCACGTTGGAAGGAAAAATTGTGGGATGGGGACCTAAAGAAAACATGGGCCAATGACAAGGTGTCGGATGGATTATCAATTATGGGTGAAGCCCACAAATATTTAAAATAATAATAATAATAAAGAAAGGAAAAGTGAAAGGAAGAAGGAAAGGGCCCATAGGGATGTTGAAGCAGGGTTGAGGCAACCGAGAGGGGTGACATGGCATCACCTTTGGATTCTAGGTGGACTCAAGGTGCCACGTCAACAGGTATGTAAGAAAGGTTCCACATCAACAAATGATGGCCTATGTTAAAAATAAGTATAGAGACAAAATATTATTTTGGACATAACATGACCATATTAACTCAACATTAGATGAAATTTTATGGGTATATTTGCAATGCGGAGGGCTACATAAGTTACAATGCTAGCCACTAGTTAATTCAGCCTCAATTTTCCATAATTTGAAAATTAGTGATTGATCGATACAGTGTTCTTAGACATCGTTTAAAAGTTATTGGTTGATCGATACATATCTAGATCTTGCATGAGACAAAGTGTTATCATTTGAGACCTTAAGTGTCTAGTTATATTGTCTATTCAATTGCATTTAATGGATGTTATTACCGCTGTCACATTTCCTTTTGTTGTTGTTACAGCCATCCTATAGCAGCTTATTCTAAGTTTATCTACAATCCTAACAAATTCAGAGTCTGCATATGACATAGCATTATCATCTAGGTGTTCAAGTATTTCATTACATTGCCATTCAAAGCATTTTCTGAAGAAAGTATTGCAAATGTCATTTTGTATCCTATGTTGTTGTACATGTCTTAAATGCTTCACATACTTATTTGGCTAGCACCATTTCTTATAAGTTCATTTTCTTGCTAAAGAATTAATATCACTTATTGCTTGTAAACTGCCATAATGTTTGTTGTTGTCTTGGTAAAGGGTAGGTGCATTCTTTTAATCATGTTATAGCACAAGTTGTAGGTTGGACAAAACCCGACCCAACCACAAAGCAAGTGCTACAACTTGGGATTCCTACACCCAATGTCACCTCGATGTAGGTCTTGCACTTCAAGGGTGACTAGGTCACTCTAGGGAGGCGATATCGATGACCCTAGGGGGGTTGAGATGGAAATAGAGGGAAATGGAAGTGAAACCCCTAGAGGTCAAATCTAAGTGGAGTGAAATGTGTGGAATGAAGTCTTGAGAAGGTCCAAGGGTTGTCAAGTATGTTAAGTAACCTGCAAATGGTGAAATATCTACCTGAGACACAAGAAAAGACACTTTGCAATGATGTATGTTAGTTAGATCAACACGTTAAGCTTGATGTCCCTAATTTGTGGCAATAGATAATAGTATATATCAACAATAATATGGTACTATAAGTTGTTCAATAAATGCGAGAGATCAAGTAGAAAATGCAAGAGAAAGACTGGTAAATGACTAGCTAACCTCAAGATGAGAAACCAATATTCTAACATAAAAGATAAGGCTGTTGTAAAAAACTTGTCTGCAACAAATTATATCAGCCTTATGGCTGTAACATTCAATATATTACAACAAGAAAATCAACCACTGAAATCCCCTCAAACTTTGTCAAAAAGTTCATTGGACCAAGGAGAATAAGTGTGCAAACTTTGAGCAAAATCCAATGGTTGATAAGAGAGTTATTCAAGCAAATGAGTTAGGGTTTTTGCAACCCTAATGGATGAAGATGTAATTCTATAACAACAGCAAGAAGTAGTGAGAGAGAGGGGACACCCTAATAGAAGAAGACTTCTTTCAATTAGGCAAACCAACTTCAAGCAAGAAACCTTTCAAAAGAACAAAATTTGTGTTTCCCAAGGCAATGATTTTATTTCTCCAATGCAAACATATATGATTAGTAACTTTACTTTTGGGTTGATAGAGTCAAATGAAGTAAGAGCTAGAGAAGCTATCTCATTGGGGGTGTAATCCCTTTTACTTCCCAAGGAAAGTTTCTCTAGCTAGGGTTTGTGATAAGAGGGTGCATGCCCTTATACTTGTCTTAGCAAACCCTTGTTTAATCAATAACATGAAGCAATAAAATGATGAAGACTATGGTGGGGGTGTATATGCCCTTATACTTCCCACCTAGCTCCTTGCACAACAATCCTTGACTTGAAAAAAACGATAGCATAATAGTAAAAGACCATACCAAGATCAAGAGAGATACTAAAACAATCCACCATAAGAGCACAAGACAAGTCTTCCAAGGCTAGCGCTAGACTTCCACCAACCATTCGTCAATCAATAACCATAAAAGAGAGCTAAAAGAGACAATCTTGCCAAAGATAGCGAAAATTCCAGACCAATACTTCTCACAATGAGGGAGAGTTATGTTAAAATGACATCTTATGATCTCTTTTTTATAGAAATGTCACATGTTGAAATATTGTAACTGCAAAGAATATTCTACTTATTATTGAGCTATTATCTCATAGATCAATCCCCTTTTGCGGATTAATCACATCAGGCTTTGTATAACACCAAATCACCTTTTGTGGATTGGTCAAACCCTAATTATATGTTGCTAATTAAGAAGTTGGCCTCTATGCCTAATTAAAGTGGTTTTAGCCACTAAAGAAGAAGTTGACCATGCTTGATGAAGAGACACCACCCTAGCGCCTGCCACCTATGATAAATAAGACTGGAAGGTGCCTCATTAACTCACTCAATAAAGTCACTCATCTAGTGCGCAAGTTTGAAAGAAGCTGCAGTTGCCAGTTGTTGGAAGAAGGAAGAGAGAGGTGCATTGCTCAGTGTTGGATATTCTCTAGTGTTTGGTTTATTATCTTGGCATTGTATTGGCAATCTATATTAAGGAAGTTTTTGTTGGGTTTTCTCGCCCATGAGGGTTTCCCAAGATAAATGTTGTGTACCTTATGATTGTGTATCTTTCAGTGATCCTTCTTATGCTATTATTGTCTAGTAAATTGAAAACAACTTAATAGCAGCTCTAAATTTAACATGGTATCAGAGCTTGATTGAATAGAGCACCTTTCATTGCGTTATAAAAAACACCATTGTTGTCGTACAAGAAAATTAAGGATTTTTGTTGGAAGAGAATTTCAGCCTAAAAACTATCTAGGTAAGTGTGCCCTAGCCTAGCGAACTCATTGGCAGCTTGAGCACGCCTTTTCAATGACTAGAGCATCCAGAAAGTGAAACCCTAGTTTTCACTGGTACCAGAAAACTAGGAAACCAGAACCAGTGCTAGAAGTACCAGTCCAAATTTGCAGAGGCCCATTTTCAAGGGGTAAAATTTGGAGTTTCAGAAAACAAATTGCACAAAGCTACTCGCCTCAGCCAAGCGCACCTCTTGGTAAGTTCAGATTTAATTTCTGAGCACTTTTTTTTTTGGTCATTTTCCCAACTCCAGGTCAAGATGTCTACAATCACTAAGCTTCTTGACAAGTTAGAAGGTGTGTATAACTTTTGTGCCTGGAAGTATAGGATTGCACTCGTTCTTGAAGCGAATGACCTTGCAAGCTTCATCAAGGAAAATGTATGAGAAGCCGCATATGTTACAGCTAAAGCAAAGTACCAGAAGGATATGGTTAGGGTCAAAAGAATCATTGCAAACTCGATTAAAGACCATTGATCCCTCAAGTGTCCTCTAAGAATACTCCAAAAGAAATTTTTGATGCCCTAACTAGAATGTATGAAGGAAGGAACATTAACTGGAAGATGAACTTGAGAACCCAACTCAAGAATACAAAGATGCAAAAAGGAGAAATTGTTCATGACTATTTCTCTAGGGTTTCTCAATTCAAGGAACAACGAGAATCAATTGGAGACTACCTAGATGAAGATGAATTCATAATGACAACTCTTAATGGTCTCACAAGACCTTTGGATGCATTCATCCAAACTATTTGTGCCAGAAAGGAGAAACTACAATTTGACAGTTCTTGGGAAGAATGTGCTCAAGAAGAAGCCAAAGTAGCTAACCAAGAAGCAATTCTTTTAAGGGATGAAGATCAAGCCCTAGCTACTCATACTAGAGGAAAGAGAAGGTCTCACTTCAAGTAGGAGACCCACCCACATAAAGAATCTCACCCTCCAAGGAGATTCCAGAAGTTTCAGAAAGGTCAAAGAAGAGAAAACGATTTCTCCTCCTATCAATGTTACCACTGTAACAAGATGGGACATATTGCTAAGAATTGTCCAACTAGAAGAGAATAATACAAGAAGAGAAATAACAAAATACACCATGCCCATGCAGTTGAAGATGATGAGCCACCCACAAAGATGATTAAAGAAAAGATTGAAGACTATGTCTTATTCTCTTCCTCCTCAAGATTAGTGTCACATGGAGAGGACACTTGGCTCATAGATAGTGGTGCTTCTAAGCACATGACAGGTTAGAGAGACATTCTCTCTAGCCTCATAGAAAAGAACTTTGCCCAGAAAGTTACACTTCGAGATAATTACCAGTACCCTATCAAAGGAGTGGGGGAGTCCACCTACAAACTTGATTCAGGGACCCCGATGAAGATGAAGGATGTACTATATGTACCAGGTTTGACGAAGAATTTGTTTTCTATCTCAACTTTAGATAAGAAAGGCTTCAGGGTTGCATTCATAGATGGTGAAGTCCTTATGTGGCCTAAAGGAAAAACATAGAAGATGCAATTGTTATTGGAACAAAAGGTGGCATGTATAAATTAAAAGGTCACTCAGATGCAGCCTTGACTCACTCCACTGAGGGTCCATGTGAACTTTGGCATAGAAGACTAGTTCACACCAACTACAAGGCCCTACCATATGTGAGCAAGGCAGTTGTAGGTCTGCCAGATTTGAAGGTTGATCATGAAGGTGTGTGCAAGGGTTGTGCACAAGGAAAGATCATAAATAATCATTTCCCGAAGAGCGACAGTAACGCAGGAGTCTTGGAGCTCATCCACTCAGATGTATGTGGTCCAATGCCATCAACCTCTCTTAGTGGGCATGTATACTATGTCATTTATTGATGACTATTCTCGCAAGACTTGGATTTACTTCTTGAAATCAAAAGATGAAGTGTTTGGGAAATTCAAGGAATTCAAAGCCTATCTGAAAGAAAAATCAAGATACCCAGGTCAGATAATGGAGGAGAATACAACTCAAAAGAATTTTTTAACTTTTGTATAGATGTCAGGATTAAGAGGGAGCTCACCACTCCCTACAATCCTCAACAAAATGGTGTAGCAAAAAGAAAGAACAAAACTATAATGGAAGTAGTGAAGACTATGATCCATGATCAAGATCTTCCAATGAGAACAACAGTGTATGTACAAAACATATTATCTCATAGTGAAATTGGGTTCAAAACCCCCGAATAAATGTTCTTCGGAAAGAAGCCAGAAGTAAGTCATCTCGAGATATTTGGTTGTCCAGTGTTTGTACACATTCCGAAAGAGAAGAGAACCAAGTTGGACCCTTCAAAAAATAAGGGAATATTTGTTGGATACTTTGAGGTCTCAAAGGCCTTCAGAATTTACATACCAGGTTACCATCACATTGAGATCAGCAGAGATGTAACTATTGATGAAGATGTAGCACTCAAGAAATCAAGGAGATGTCAGCTTGAAGAAGTATATGAAGAAGAGCCTGTAGCTCCCAGAGTTGCAAAACTAATGAGGGAAGTCATAGTTTCTCTTGATGATGAGATTCAAGAAGATCATGATATGATAGAATCTCAAGAACCTCCCCAGATGACGATCTCTCACAAGAGAAAGCCAGCTTGGGCAAGGGAGCTTATTCAAGATTGAGAGAAGTATGGTGCCCCCAAAAAAACCATGAGACAAGTCAATAAACCTAAGCCATTCTCCAGTTATATGGCTTTGATATGTGATCTCATAGAAAATGAGCCTACTTGTTTTGAAGAAGCCATTCAGAAGAAAGAATGGGCAGATGCCATGACAGAAGAATACCAATCCATTATAAAGAATGATGTATGGGAAATAGTTCTCAGACCAAAGAGCAAAATGTGGTATCTTCCAAATGGTTATACAAGATAAAACATGATGTTGATGGAAGTATTGAGAAATATAAAGCAAGGTTTGTAGCTCGTGGATTTTCTCAAAAGGAAGGCATAGACTATGAAGAGGCGTTTGCTCCTATAGCCAGATACACTTCTATCATAACCACCATAGCCATTGCATCTAAGATGAAATGGATGTTTCACCAGATGGATGTGAAAACAACCTTCTTAAATGGTGTCATTGAAGAAGTATATATAGAACAACCTCAAGGGTTTGAAGTTGAAGACAAAAAAACTCATGTCTACAGGTTGAAGAAGGCTCTGTACAGATTGAAGCAAGCTCTTAAAGCTTGGTATGGAAGAATTGACAGTTTCCTGACGAGCTTGAGCTTTACCAAGAGTAAAGTTGATTCTAACCTTTACTTCAAGGTTATGAATGATGAGCCATTTATATTGTTGTTGTACGTGGATGACTTATTCTTAACTGGAGAAGAAAAACTCATCATTGATTGTAAGAAGAAGCTCGTTGTAGAGTTTGAGATGAAAAACATAGGCCTTATGCACTATTTCTTAAGTCTTGAGGTTTGTCAGAGCCCATAGAAGATCTTCCTTAACCAAGGGAAGTATGCAATTGAAATATTGAAGAGATTTGATATGTTGGAGTGTAAATCCATGAACACACCCATGGAAACAAAGTTGAACCTCATAGTTGATACTTCATCAAAATTGGTTGATGCTACGTTGTACAGACGGATCATTGGATCGTTGATGTATCTGATGAATACCAGGCCAGATATATGTTTTGTTGTAAACAACTTGAGTTAGTATCTGGTAGAGCCCATACGTGTTCACCTTGTTGCTGCAAAACATGTGATGAGATATCTTAAGGGTACGTTGGACTTTGGTCTCTGTTATAATGGAGATCATGACTTTAGATTGATTGGTTATACCGATTCAGATTGGGCTGGAAGTGTTTCTGACAGAAAGATCACTTCAGGGTGTTGTTTCAGTATGGGGTCAGCCATGACTTCATGGCAGAGTAGGAAGCAATCTAGTATTGCTCTCAGCACAACAGAAGCGAAATACATAGTTGCATGTTTTGCCAATTGTGAAGCCATATGGCTTCGGAAGTTGTTAACATGTCTATTTGATCTGGAGATGGAAGCAACCGTGATTCTATGTGATAACTAGAGTTGCATAAAGATGACAGAGAACCATGTGTTCCATGACAAGTCAAAGCACATAGAAATCCAGTATCACTACATTCATGATATGGTGCAGAGAAGAGCCATAAATATCCAATTGTTGGCACAGATGTGTAGGTTGCAGATGTGTTGACCAAGCCTTTGTCTCATGTAAAGTTTGAGCACTTTCAAGAAAATCTTAGTATAGTCTGAAAGGACCTCCCTCGAAAGGGGGAGTGATGATGATGATACTATGTTATTCTGACCAACAACAGGTAGCTCAGTTAGGATTTTATATCCTAGAGGATTGATCATCCCTGGACAGATCTCGAAGGTCCAGTAAAAACAGTCTGTCAGAGTACCTTTGCATGCATATGCTAGTTGTGGTCAGTAATGGTAGTTCTTTTAGGATTTTTATAATCCTATGGAATCTTATGATTCCTGGGCAGATCTCGAAGGTCCGGTAAGGATGGTCTGTCAGAGTACCATGTGGTAGCTCCATTAGGATTTTATATCCTAGGGAATCTTATGATTCCTGGGCAGATCCCTAGGGACTGTTAGAGTACCACAAAATTTTGTTGGTAAACCTACCTCATTTTGTTGCCCCATGATGATGATGATGTTGTTTCTCCAGCCTCGTGTTGTGATTATGTTGTTGCTCCAACCTCGTGCTGTGATGACGTTGCTCCAACCTCGTGCTGTTGATGATGATGTTGATGTTGATGTTGATGTTGTTGTTATTTCTTTTATTCTAACTAATGTTGACGTTTCAGGTCCCAGCTTCATGCTATGAACGATAATGATGATGTCATTTCAGCTCCATACTGTGAATGATGATATGATTGATGATGAGAAAAACTTTCGATGATTTATAGATATGCCAGTCAATGTTCCAGATGTTGTTGATGTTGTTTCCCTCTCTCTCTCTCTCTTGATGATGTTGTAGAATACCCTTCTTGTTAAGGGGGAGTGTTGAAATATTGTAACTGCAAAAAGTATTCTACTTATTATTGAGCTATTATCTCATAGATCAATCCCCTTTTGTGGATTAATCATGCCGGTCTTTGTATAAGACCAAATCCCCTTTTGTGGATTGGTCAAACCCTAATTATATGTTGTTAATTAAGAAGTTGGCCCCTAGGCCTAATTAAAGTGGTTTTAGCCACTAAAGAAGTTGGCCCTGCTTGATGAAGTGACACCACCCTAGCATTTGTCAGCTAGTATAAATAAGAGTGGAAGGCGCCTCATTAGCTCACTCACTAAAGTCACTCATCTAATGCTCAAGTTTGAAGGACGTTGCAGTTCCCAGTTGTCGGAAGAAGGAAGAGAGAGGCGCATTGCTCAGTGTTGGATATTCTCCAGTGTTTGGTTTATTATCTTGGCATTGTATTGGCAATCTATATTAAGTAAGTTTTTGTTGGGTTTTCTCCCCCATTAGGGTTTCCCGGAATAAATGTTGTCTACCTTGTGATTGTGTATCTTTCAATGATCCTGCTTATGCTATTATTGTCTAGTAAATTGAAAATAATTTAATAGCAGCTCTAAATTTAACATCACTAAGGTGACTTGTCAACAAATTAAGGGATAAAACTCAAGATTAGGGGTCAACAATGCTAATCTTTCCTCCTTTACAAAGTAATTCATTTAAAATTCCCTTTTTCACATAAGAAAACCCTAATTTTAGAAGGACGTCTCCCTTTTAGGGGACATTTTGCCACTTTGAAGAAGTCATTGGTGTTGGAGAAGCATGGGTAGGCCTCCAAAGGCCACATGTCAAGCATCTAAACACTCTCATCATGGTGAAGACCCTCTTCTTCTCAAAAAGTCCATGTGTCAAATGAGTGGCACCTCACCACCATGCTTTAGCTCCCCAAGCATGACATCAAGCTCAAAAATAGGACGTTTTACCCCTCCTGGGAAAATCGTTTGGCAAGTGACAGCTAGGGTATGTCATCCAAGTCACCATCACGACCTTCCAAGTCCGATATTTCTTAGATGACATGTGGGCCCTTGGCATCCAACCTATGGTCTTGTAGCCCCATGGAAGCCCAAGCTAGGCTTGTTCTCCCAAAACTGTCCACCAAATAGGTCTTGTAAAGACAAATGAGCATGTCCTCCAAGGATCTCAAGCCATAACATCATAATAAGTGAATCCAATCAATAAATAAGTCATATAAGCATGTGCATCAAAGATCATTATATCGAACAATTAATTGCTCAAAGACACTATGTGACTTGTCAAGCTTGAATATGGGAGGGTTGACGAGGTGTCCTATTGGGTAGATCTTTCCCTAGGTCAGGGAGAGTTTCCAAGAGATCCCTCTATAAGCCATGTAAAGTGGATGAAGTCGTCGGGGTCAAGACTCAATGGGCATAGGGCTCATGGCATACAAGGGGTTGTAGTGTCTCATTCATGGGTGCCTTTGTAGAGGTGTGTGGTACCTTTGTCCACAATGCACTTTGTCCAAGCCCATCAATTGCCTTTATCTTTTTTTCTTTGTATTTTCTTTCAATATAGCATAAGGAGAGATTGAAGGTCACTGCCCTAGCGTGGTGACTAGATGATGGCAATGTCACCCACAAACACCTAGTGGAAATGAGAAGGTTGGCTCATGATGAGACCCCCTTTCTCTCAACCATGCAACTGAGAGTCATTGCCCTGGTTTGGTGACTAGATGATGGCAATGTCACACCACTAGATATTCATGGACGTGAGATGTTAGCTCGTGATGAGACCTCCTATCCTTCAGCTAACATTTTAAGCATTATTTACTATATTGTGGGTCCCCTTTACTCAAAGATAAACGTTTCATTGCTTTCTTGGGTGATCCCTAGGCGAAGCATCTGGAAGGTTTATAAAAGGCTTTTATCTTTTACCCAACATCAACCCCTCTGGGCCTTCAACCCCTTCTTCCCATAGAATGAGGGACAACCCCTGCTTGGGTCAATACACCATAAAATCCCAAGAGATAAGGAAATGGAGGGGAATGGTTATGGAAAGTGGTAAGTATGGTCAGGAACGGTACGATGGCTCATTAAGGGAATTCTCAATAGCAAACCCATCCCCAAGGAAGACCACTTACTAGGGAACAATGTCAACCACTAAGGTGAAGCGGGGAAAAAGGCATAATGTCCAAGCAAATATCATGAAATCTAGAGTAATCTAAGATACAACATAATCAAATGGCTTAAATATTGAAATGATGCTCACCATAATACTGACTTGTACCTCATGGAGCAAGGTCCACTGCGTTCTGGAAGCCAATTGTTGTGGTGGATGCCATCTGTGGTGGTGAGTGGGTTTTCCATCTATGCAAAGGGTATTGATGGTCATGTAGTCTCTTGGCACTCCACCTCTGCAACCTGAGGGTATCAAGACATAATCTCCTTAGTTATACACAAAACGGGGATAACAAATCCCTTGCTTCACCTTTCAATACATAAATCTAATTTGAGTGACCTAGAGAGAGGGGTGGTTTACTTGTTATTTCTCTCCCTTCATCAACCCACTAGGTCTAGGGGCGTCGCCCTTGGAGTAGAGTCATCTACCTCCTAAATGGAAAGAGGTACCCTATTGAGGTGACAGTGACAGGATTTACCTCTGTGTTACGCCAATCTCGACCTACTTGCCTTTAGGCTTTGGGCAAGTACGGATTGTATGATAACAACTACCATAGCAACAAACCCTTTTCTCTCTGAGGAAGGAGCCTTCTAGAGCTTGTACATATGATCAAATTCAACATTAAGGCAATCACTTTAAAACCATCACTCATCCTTTACAACCATTGACTTGGCCAAAATTCTCCACATTTATTGGTCTTCATAATTCGATAAATAGAAAAAAGATTAGCCTTGTGGGTTAACACGATTGCTTGAGTACCTTGAGCTTCATGCAAGAGGTCTCAAGGTCAATCCTCCATGTTGGTTTCCTTTGTTATGCACCTCACTCAATTTCCTTTTTGTCTCAAACAATGTAATAAGCACCAATAGGTTTACATTGGGTACCGCCTGTGAAATGCAAGGAAGTGCCTAAGGATTTCCCCATGAGGTTTTCGTTGGAAAAGAAATAGAAAGAATATGTGGTCCAACTCCTAGAACATGGAGGGCATTTCTACAACCAAAAAACTAGTAAGGTTGAGTTATCACCAATAACCACATTCTTTCCATTGTGAGGTTGTCGATAATAAAAAAAGGTGGTCATATTTGGTCATATCCCTAGTAGCTCCAAGATCAACAATCCATTCCGCTAAAGAAGAGTAGCAATATGTCAAGTGCATAGTAAAATGTGCACTATGAGAAGATCTAGAAGTATAGTAAAAAAAAATCCTCATTTCCCATTGTTTATATTGCAATTTCTTCAATTTTTTGAAGACAAAAAATGCAATGTTTGAAGGTATGGACCTCCTTATGACAGTAGTTGAATATGAATTTCTTCTTAGAAAATTTTGAGATTTCCCCCTTCACCTACTTGAGCTCATGATGATGAATCAAGGTAGCCTTTAGATGGCCTAGATCTCGAGGGGGTCTAATTCTCCCATATTCCTCAATGTGACTTGATGTTGGATATGATTAGCGAAAACCTCCTCAAGTGGAGTTGTGTAACCCTTTACAAGCATAAGGATACTATAAAATATTGTAGAAAGGGATTTGAATGTTAGGAGAAAGATTAGTCATAACAATACTCGCATATTCTGGATCTATTTATGTCATTCCCCCTAATGTAGTGATGTCATCTTTTAGATTTTAAACCTTATAATATACTCTTCAATGCTATCAAAGACACCCATCTTGAAATTGGAAAGCTTGCTTTCAAGTCAAATGACTTGAGTGGTATTAATTGTTCAAAGGGTGTCTTGAAGGTATCTTAGATTTCCTGCACACATTTAGCATCCTTGGTATGATGAATCAGATTTGGGTAGACATATAGGGTGATTAGCTCGATAGCTTCTTCTTTCTTCAAACATATGAAGAAATAATTGTCATCATTTGTAGAAGGGGTCTTGCCAAGAACCTCTATAAACCCTTGCTATAAAAAAGAGTAGTCATTTGATCTGCCCAAATATGATATTTCACCCCATTCAATCGAGGAAAGAGTCATTTTGAGCGCATTAGGCTTAACAACGACACAAATAAGAAGCCTTCATATGAAATGAAGTCTTCTAAAATTTGCCTTGATAGCCCCAAGAGATACCAACACCTTAAAATATATCTATAATATGTTATTTGTCACAGAATGAAGATATGTGTTGTCTTTGAGGAGGGATTTAAACCCTAGATGATCCAAAACCCTTATTTGGCAACACTTAAGCAATGACACTAGCCAAAATATCTTTGGATTAGCTCACTAAATTAAGGGAGATTCACACCAACTTTTAGACCATGTTGAAACTTGAGATTCACAAGAGATAGCCAAAATCAAATGGAATCGCCACAAAACCTTAATTATCCAATACAAGAAAAGATGTAACAGCACTAGGGTAGTGATAGATCGGGCAAGAACAATGCAGAGCTAGAAGAGAGAAAATAGTCAAAGTACAAAAGTGTTCAAGAGATAAACATAACCAAGCACAAAAGAGCACAACTCTTATGTTGCCCTTAGAGAAATCACTTTTAAAAAATAATGAATGATTCACTTGAGGGAATAATACAAATGAGAGTTGGAGTATATATATACAACTCAAGGGGCATGGTGTTTTCCCCAAAAGGGGTTATGAACCCACAATGACTAAGTTAGACTTAGCCAAATTTAAAAATATTATTAATGTTACAATATAAGGTCAGCGATAACTGAAAGTGAAGATTTGTGAAAATTACACCCTTAATTTCAACACTCCTAAAGATAAGTAGACGAGTTACAATTCACCTTTCAAATATCTTATAAGGATCAATACAAAACTCATAAAATCAACATATCTCTTTCGAGAAGAAAACAAATATAATATGATACATCATATCAATTCTAAATTAAAGGACCACAAACATAGAATGCCCTATCCTTCTAATCATAAAACTTTTAAAAGGTGTTAACCAAGATGGAGATGAGCTATGGTAATTTGTTCTAGTTGAAATATAATCAAATCTAACCATGAAAAAAATTGATTTTGATATCAAATCAATAGAGGACTTCTATATAAACAGTTATACTTACTACTAGTTTTATACTTACTACTAAGCATCTTACTACCTCCTCTACTGGGTTCTCTTCTAATTACTAAAGGATCATAAATATAAGTTACTCCAGCATAAGAATATATTATTTTAACTCATAGATATGAAATGATGAACATGTTAAAAACTACACACAAAAATGAATGTACATTATTCAAAGGAGTTATTCACATTCACGTAGTTTTCAAAATTACTTGCTCCTGTTACAATCATTAAGGCACAAGTGGTTTCTTTGTCTTTTTACCAACACGTGTGGAGATTCAAAGGCATGCTATTACAATCGTTAAGGGACAAGTGGTTTCTTTGTCTTTTACCAGAGCTTCTGGATTCAAAGGCATGAAGAGAGGTACACCATTGGATACTTAGACTGCAACACAATGTTAACAATGTTATTTGCATGTTAATGGAATGGTCATCGACCAAGCAGAAATTAAATGACCTTAGAGCCGGGAGAGATACAACATTCTTAATCACTTACACAAGTGGCATAACAGCTTTGTAGCATAATGAAGGCGTGTGTACAAATTGAATGAGATACAATATTCTTAATCACTTACACAAGTGGCATAACCGCTTTGTAGCATAACGAATGCATGTGTACAAATTGAATGGCATTAAAGATAAAAAATTATTCTACGATCTTACCAAATAATTTTAGTGTGATTCTAGATGAAATCTCAATGTCCATTCAAACGCTATAATGGAGACGTGTGTACAAATTCAATGACTTTGAAGATAAAAAATGATTCTACGATCTTACCAAATAATTTGTGTGATTATAGATGAAATATCAATGTCCATTCAAACACTACAATTGAAGTGGATTGAATATTAAGCACACAATAAGCACCTTCATTATGGTTGTTTTCCACTTTCCAAAGGACAAGCTAATACAATAGGCATTCCATTGCAAAGAGATTTACTTGGAAAAGTACAAGGAACGTGTAAGACGTGTGCAAACTTTAAGCATGACATGAATATCATCATCATAGATATCGAAGAATCAGCGAATGACCTCTCAATGAATTTAAAATAAATGATACTAAAGAAATCCACAAAAATTTGAGAAGCATATATCCATATCATTGGACCGGGAAATGTAACTTCTCAAGATATCATATTTCCACTTTCTATT
This sequence comes from Picea engelmannii, assembly GCA_009831015.1. NCBI lineage: Eukaryota > Viridiplantae > Streptophyta > Pinopsida > Pinales > Pinaceae > Picea > Picea engelmannii. The sequence goes on along the minus strand of ML796514.1, from coordinate 88,644 downwards.
AAAATAATTAACACAATACAATATATAAATACTTAAATCAATCACTTTTGATATAAGGTGAAGGACTTAAAAAATTGCAGATATATTATATAGGGACAGAATTTTCCTTAATACTATACAATATATAAATAGCCTTACTAAAACAATTACTTTTGATAGAAGCTGATGGACTTAAAAGATTGCAGATATATTATATAGGGACAGAATTTTTCCTATGATATGGTTTTCCTGCATGTCCAAAACATAACTGTAATGTCCCAAATCCGCAGATCTGGATATTAACTCTCTATTGACCCTGTTTGTCGCAGATCTGATACTCTTTGGGTGGTTGAATGAGTTATTTAGGTTTCTGACTGCATTTGATAACTTGAATTTAACATGCGTGGTGATTTTGCATGTGGTTTCAGGTGGAACAACTTGTTTAAGATATATTGAATAGTCAAGCAATTACAATAATGACATGCATGTACAAAACTTCACACACAGACTGCATGCATGAAAAAATAACCAAACCAATCTTCAATTGGACCATCAAATGACTAGATCTATACTGGAATACTAGTAAAAGCATGGAATAATACCTAGAACTAACATGCGTCGCTAGATCATTGGCATGCAAGCCCGATCTGTGACACGTGTGGGTTTATTGTTGCATGTAGCGTTGGATCTGATGTCGGAAGATGAATCTGATGCATGCATGAAAAGAGTCCTCCGAATCTGATGAGATCTGTCCCAATGAAGTCTACCTTCTTCCCTAGAAGACTCGCCCTGGATGAATCTGTTGCTGCTAGGCTCTTTGATCTCTCTGTCACTGTCGGAAGTAATCTGTCCAACTGTTGGGAATACCCTCATGCTGCTTAACACTGAAAGAGTCACACACGTAGATTCCACCATCAGAATCTGATGGAACCTGTCTCGAATGGAGCGCCCTGCCTCCCTCTCCAATGGGTCGAAAGAAATCCGCTCGCTAGCCCTCTGGATGAGTAGATCTGAGAATATGTGATCTCTCCTCTGTCTGTCAAACACATTGCAACTCCATTGACTGAATGTGATGCCTTGATGGCTAAAAGGCTCGGAAAAATGTGTTGGATGGCTCAAATGAAGTGCCTTCCCCTGATCTCAAACGGGTTCTGAGGGTTTAGGTTTGCTAGGCCTCCTCAGGAAGAGCGACCCACTATACCTCTGATTTCTCCTTTAGAACTCACACTAGACTTTGACTGCTAGAGTTGGATCTATGAACTCCACGCTCAATCTGACTATAGATCTATAATGAAAGCAATGGAAAACCTGTGTGGTCTCCCCAACTGTCTAGGGTGTGTCTCTCAACACCGAATCCAATCCATCGGTGTCTTCCCCTGGAATCCACAAGTATCCTCAAATTCGCATGTATCTGGGTTTCTCCTCAAAGCTCTGGTTTCAATTCTCAAATCATCAATAATGACCCATTAGGTCATTTTTCCTCTCCTTATACCCACTGAAACCCTAATTCTTCATTGACTTTTCAATTAATCTTTTTTCCTAAGTTTTATGATTTAATATTCACTTAAGCGATTAATTACCTTTTTCCACTTAGTCACTTAATGTCACTTTCAAATTATAACATTTCCCTAGTGAAATAACATCAAATGAACATTTTCCCCTATTTCTTCTTGGCTATAGTCTAAAGGGGATGTTTAGACTACTAAGCTCTCCTCTCTGGAGTCCTCACTCGAAAAGGGACATTACAGTCCTCCCTTCTCGAGATTGCTTGTCCTCAAGCAACATCAATCCAGGGTGTTGCAAAACTCTGATCACTCTTCCAAGTAGCATCCTCTACTGGAAGTCCCCTCCATCTGACAAAACACTCTTTGATGACCTGGCTCCTCAATTTCCTCTCTTTTAACTCCAATATCTCCTCTGGAACCAACTCTAATTGTCCCTTCTCATCCAAAGGCAGTAGCTCCTCAGAAGTGCTAATGAACCGTCCCACGACTTTCTTGAGGTAAGAAACGCGGAACACGTCGTGAATCTGGCTCCCCTCTGGTAGTTCTAACTCGTAGGCCACTTCACCTACCCTACGTATGACCCTGTATGGTCCATAAAATCTGGGTTTAAGCTTCTTTGCCCCGCTCTTCTTCAAAGATGACTTCCTATATATTGAAAAGTATATCCATGGATATACTTTTCCATTTTTGCTCTGGAATAGGGAGTGGCTGAAGCAACCCTGCTGGGAGTGCTTCTCCGACTTGTTTTGTTGACAAGTCACACACTCGATGATATGTCTCATCACATCCTTCTTGAGACCCTTCCAAGAGAATCTCTCCCTGACCTACCTGTATGTCTTGAAGAAGCCCTGATGGCCTGCTAAAGGTGAGTCATGTACTGCCGCCAAGATCTTTTTTAGACTAGATCCGGGCACAAGGTAGACTCTGTATTTCTAAAAGATGACCTCATCTATGACTTTGTACCTGTTCTCTTGTACCTATCCGTCCAATAACTCATATGCGAACTTATTCTTGGAATACTCTACTAACAAATGTGATTTCCAATCTATTGAGATCTCCATCTCGATGATGTGCTCAAACCCTCTATCTGGGGGTCTCCCTGGCGACATCAGACCAAAAACTTGCTCATGTTGACTCAACAAAGCCTTGATCTCTTCCCGATATTGTTGGCGACTGTGTGAATCCCTCCGCATGGTGATCACGCATTTGATGCATATGCTACTCCCCCATGTCTAAAGATCTTCTCCATCCTCTTTGCTAACATTGTCCCGGGTGCCCCTGTCGACATACCCCTCAGTACAATCTTCTTCCCCTCAGTGTCTCTGAATCCCATCTCAAGTGTTTGGTAATTGGTAGAAATCTTTCCCAAGGTGATCAACCATTGGACTCCCAATACCACATATGTGTCGGAAAGGTCAACCACATAGAATGTATCCTTCACTGTGTAGTTTCCCATATGTACCTCTAAGTTTGGAACTCGATCCAAACACTCTACTGTGTGATCATTAGCTACTGCAACATCAAAACCCTCAAACTCCTCAGTTTGCAGTGCTCTCCTAGCTACTAGTGCAGCGTCAATGAAATTGTGGGTTTCCCCACCATCTATCAAGGCAATGGCGCACTGTCCCTGAATAGTCCCTCTGATCCTGAGTGTGTCATACCTAGGGACTCCAGAAAGGGTCATTATGACTCCTCCCTTCACTGGTGCTTATCTCTTATCCTTCTCGTGAGGTTGTGGCTCTACTGGTGGTTGTGCCCCTACCAATGTCGATGGTCTCCTTGGAGGTTGCTCCTCCTCTGAGCTAGTGGACTCACTATCCTATGTCTGACTGCCATGTTCCTCCTCATCATTGTCTGTTGCAACCTCAATGTAGTGGATTTGTCCCTTTCCCATGCACCTATGGTTGGGGACCCATGGATCTCTGCAATTGAAGCATAGCTTCTTCCTCATAAGCTCACGCCTCGTATCATCATCCAACTTCTCCTTACCCTTCCACTCTCTCTGGAATGGTTTCCAATCCTGGTCCTTCTGTGGCACAAAGGGTTTGGAAAACGTTTTGTTTTTTAGCACTGAGTCTACTAGATCTCTAGTGCGTAGGATGGCATCATGTAGTGTGTGAGGTTTGTAGGCCTTCACCCATCCTCTCAAGGGTTCTGTGAGACCCTCTGTGAAAATCATGATCAATCTAGGCTCTGAAATGTTTTTCATTTTCACAACTATTCTCTGAAACTCTATGATAAATGCATCAGGTGTACCAGTTTGTCTCAACTTGGCTAAGTCCTTGAAGTGGATCTTTGGATCCCTCCTGTCAAACCTGTCCATAAGTCTCTTCGTGAACTCCCGAGTATGAGGTGATGTGACTGTGACCCAACATCACTAGTCCATGGTGCCACCACTCATCCCAATAACTGCCACATTTAGGCATATATATATATATATAAGACCTCTTGATTATAGTCGAGATTTAATGAGAATTGGATACTCTGGAAATAATTTTTCAAAAAGTTACCAATGTTCTATAACAGCATTTTTGCAAGAATCAGTTTCAGATTCAATATATGGTTTCGTTTCATTTCTCCATCCACACCCTTTCCCAAGTTAATCTAGAGAAAAATGAGAATAATTCCATTTGGAATTTTCATTTAATCTCCATTTCATGGAATTTTTGGGAGAGATCTTTGATAAAGTATATATCTAGAGAGAGAGAAACTGCTTTGAAATAACTACCCCCTAGATATATGAAGTTTCAAAGAAAACTATAGAGATATCTCCTTCTATAATGAAGAGCACAAAGCCAAAAAATTTAGGAAGTGGTGTTGATGACAAGAAGGCCAGGCCTTTTTTTCCTCAGATTTCTAAAATGATAGTTCATGAGGAAAAGGAAATTTGGAGATAGCAGCTTCAAATATTTCAAAGGCTTCAATCCCTGTGCAGAAAGCTCAGCAGCTCTCCCTTGATGATATTTCAAAAAAGAACGAGAACATCTTCATAAACTGGATCAATCATAAAACAGAGAGTAATAAAGCCCTTAGATCACGAGAACATTTTGTTAAATTTCCTGGGGTATGTTAGCATGCATAAGACTTCCGCCAACTGGATTCACAGCTTTAATTGTCATTGCAAAAGTTCGGAGGGACAACTAGGAACTATACAGTCATAATAATAATAATAATAACAAAATAAATCCAGGCCCCAAAAAACTGAATATTGAAAACTTAAAAATGATTATTGCAACTGAATAGTTTAATCTTCTGACTGAAAGATCCTAACCAAATTATTCACAAACAAGTTAGCACCCTTGAAATACAACACTTTTAACTATATCCCTAATATAACATCTTAACTCTAGAGAATACAAAGTTTTAACACTGATACATAAATCAAATTGACAAATCCTCTAAACCTTTTGTCTAACCAAGTAGAATGAACTAAAAATGTATATTTCATGGTTTCAAACGGGCCACAAGACGCCGACATATGCTGTGGAAATGTGATTTTAAGCATTCTTCGATCTTAATACTGATTTCCCTTTTCCTGTGTCCAGTTGACCAACATAAACAAATTTAGTCTATAAAATAAATCAATAATTTCATTTAGATTTTCACAAGAGCCTCTTCTGCAGAGTCTTTATGGAAGCCTGTCTGAGAATTAACTCTCCTGAAGATAGACTCAGCTATGTAGTCCAAAACATACGCAGAGCACCAAAATTCTCTCATAGACTTCCATAAAAAATCTGCAGATATCAATAATTTGCTTGAAAGAATTATATAAACTTAGTTTAAATGTTAAATTAGCTAACTCCTTTGCAAGTTTCCAATATAATATCATGTCAACAAACATTTTTTTGCTTGGTAAATGTGATGTCTTAAATTTCACAGCCTTGTTCCGACACGGTTACCCAATAAAAACGTCAAATTCTGTGACATTCAACATCAGGAATAGATTGCATTCTAACCTTTTTGATTGGATTCTTTTCCTTTTCTTTGCCGAGAGGAATCACGTGAGCCTTGAGCTTTAATGTAGTTACAACTCAGCAAAAGGGAACGAGCAGCGTTGTTGATATGTTTAAACCTGTCTGGACCAAGTAGAATCCCTCCAAACCATCTTGAGACTACCACCACCTGCCAAAATTCAAAATTAATTTCTCCTTTGACAATTAAATGCTAACACTACTCTTTTCAAGACATTACTAACGCCAATTCATTTATCTTAAGTACGACGATCAAATTGTACAGGGATGTCAAACGCACAATCTCCATTACCTGGATGGAATTTGACAGCCAGATTGCTCATCACAAGGTTATTTAGCCATCAAATACTCTAAAAATTTTCCATCTCCGTTATATAAGTTTATTAAAATATTTAATATGTTTTGTAGAATCGTCAAAACCATTAAATTTGACAGACGAATTTGTTTTCAAATTCCAACACTGAAATCAAATGAAGCATTTAACTCAACAAGAAGTTTCCTATATTAACAACTTAAGACATGACTGCAACTTGAGTAGGTTGATAAAGGTACACTGTAAAATTCATGTTTTTCTTAGTGAATTAAAAAAACTAATACTTAACATTGAAAAACCAATAAGATGTGAAAAAAGAATGACAAAGGAATAGATGCTCAAGCAAAGCATCGCAGACACATGTATAGAACAGGCAAAATAATTACTCACGCCTTGGATGCTCACCTTGCTGACTGTTAGCACAAATTTTTGCACTTAACAGAATATAAAGAATTATGAATCAGCAAGCTAGAAATCCATGCAACCATAGGCAGAAGTGTCCAAACGTGTCACTGAAAAATACTCCTCTCCGTTTGGGTTGGCACGGAGCGTGCCAACCTCAGGGGGGTGTCCCTAGGCTTTCCTTCTGCTATTTTCAACCTATAAAATCTGCAAAAAGACCATAAAAACAGCAGCAAGAAAGGTGAAAGGTGTTTTTGACTGCAATTAGACAGCCAAAAGTTACAAAGTTTTAATTTTAAAGTGTTTGTGGTGGAATCCCTGCAACATTAGCTTAAAAGAGATGAAAGCAAAGGAAAAGAAGGCGCTATTAAGTGGCCAATTGCACCAAAATAACAGGCTAATAACTTCTAAATCTTGCACAAAATTCAACACAATACCAACAAACCATGAGAGCTTGATAAGAGCATAACAAAGCTTTATTCATGCGTTTACCAAAAGGCTGATTGCACCATAGAGACAAGTACAGAAACCGGTATAGTGATGATCTTTGCACAAAGAAAATAGAAATAGAAAAGAAAAAAGAAAAAATGAGAGAGTTTGTTGCACACATCCCAAGAATAGCTTCCCCTCATGCAAGGCACATTAGAGAGTAAGTGAAGTGAAGTAACAATGTGCTCCATGTGATGATGATCATAGCTCGTGTGAATACTCTGTGTTTAATTGAAAACAACTGGGGAAGGAAGGATCCATGTGCCTCGTGAGATAAGGAAACTATGGTGCATGGGAGAAAAAATACATGCGGGTGGGAGGGAAATGAAAAGGATACGTGCACGGATTGCGAGTATAGGCATATAAGAGGGAATTAAGTGAGAAAATAAAGTGTTAAGTGGAAGATGAAGAGTAAGGGAGTGGCGCATGAACTAAAAAAGAAAAATGCGCTAAAGAGGGAGAATGAGAAGGATACATGCACATTAGCTAGGGAGAGATGCGCTAAAAAGGAGATAGGAAATAATACATGCGAGTAGATAGGGAGTTAAGTGGACGATGAGAGGGCGTGAATGAGTGGTGCATGAGATAAAGAATACATGTGTTTGAGAAGGAGTTTGAGTGAAGAAAATGCATGGGAGAAAGGAAACGTGACAGAGGAGTGAAGTAGGAGAGAGAGGGAGTTAGTCTTCAGTCAACTCAACCATACCAACTAGCAACACGCACCATGCACCAACTCATTACAAGTCAATGCATGTGCTTTGACATCACCATGCATGCACCTTGATTGACTCAACCCTGCATGCGCCTAGGTTTTGCCACTTGTCACACTCTGAGAGTGATACATGTTGTGACGTTCAACTTCCATATGCCATCCTAAATGGCGACCATACCCGCTAATAATAGCACTGTTAAAAATAGACATGCTAAAAATAACGATCCGCACGAAAAAGATGAAACGGCCAAAAATGTGTCGGACTGCTAGGAGAACCCTACCAAATACAGTATGCTGGCATTGCTAAAAATAGAATCTTGTCGCACATCACTGAAAATAAGCTCATCGGATTTGATTTTCTGCAAGGAACCCGGATATGTGCTCGGAATCGTCATCTGAACCCTAGAACTCCAACTGCTAAAAATAGTAAGTTCTTGCATGTCGTTCGAAAAAGGCTCACTAGAATTATGAGCTTGTAAGGACTCTGAATATATGATCAAAACTACCATGCAGACCTCTAAACTTTGTCTCTAAAAAGTTGGAAATATGTGAAAAAGAACCATTCTAATCCATGAAAACATGTGCAAACTATATCTCTGAAACAAAAAACACCACTATGCCAATCCTATACCTGAACTCTTATGGGAACCAACTATGACTCACGCAAAGCTATCTCTGGGAAAACTGTATGAATGCCATCCAAATAAGACATGTTGCCTCTTAACCCTCGGGATTTGCAAGTGAGAAAATCCAAGGGTTAACAATGACAACTCAAGGGGACAGGATCCCCCTGCAGGATGTCGAGAACCTATGAATCTCTATGTCTAGAACCATGAATAATACTCTGTGAGAAACATGGAGAAACATGTCGGTAGACCCCTATGCTTGTCTATAAAAGAGAAATGTCCTACAAGTTGACCTATGATCCAAAATGCCTATCTAGTGGGAAATGGAGTCAATAATAAATATGGTCTTCCCGTTGACCGGTTGCAAAAAGGGGGCCTCATCCAAATCCGCTACTCGCTACCACCTACCATCTACACTTCTCCCTGTCTAAAATGTGTTGAAGTCGACACATGGGAGAGAGTCACCTAGTCATATGTCAATATGTAAACACCTGCCAGGCACGAAGGAACCCACTAATAAGGCTAATGGGCCCTAAGGTACAAGCACAACCTTTCAATGTGAAAGATGTACCAGAGTCAAACACTAACAAGGATCATTCGATCAAGGCCCAATGATGATTACCGTTGTCGAATGCAAAATGACTGCCAATGAGGCTAATGGCCATCAAAGTGCTCCACCTCTGGATCACCTCCAGATGATGTGTCGGAGTCGATATGGGATGACCTGCTAAAAGGAAAAGCAATGATGAAAATATTTTCCCTCGGCGCAAAGTGACAACTCAAGAAGATATAGGATGTATGGTACCATGTCCCTACCGTTGGATGAGGGAGACAACTAACTCATAGCAGAAAAATCAATGGAAAGTAATGAAGAGACAAACCATAAGAAGACTCAAGACTCTCCTATGTATCTTCAACTCTACCCTTCCTAATGGACTCAAATGCTTCAGAATATCAACAAACTCACCGACATCTAGGTTCACTATAGATATAAGATGACAGAAAGACTTGGAAAACATATGATAAGACACTCAGAGCTTTGAGCCAAGGTTTCAAAAAACTGGACAACAATTATTAGGAAACTAAGACCATCCTCATGCGAAGCACTAATTGTTGATTTTTCAATATACAAGGTTTAAGCATGAAGTTCATTCCTTTTTAGCATTTAACTTAAACCATAAACAATATTGTTGCAGCAACCAAGATCACAAGAAGAAACACCATGCACATGTACACAAGAAGTATCCTGGGAAACCCTTCTCAACAAGGGAAGAAAACCCAGCCAAAATCCTTTGCTATATTCTTCAAGAGAAAGACCTTCACCACCAAGAAAACCTAGCACACAAGAAGGTGATTACAAACCCTAGAAGTCTAGCGCCCAAGAGAGGTGCGCACTTTTCCCAAGAAGATGTACTTGCTGAAATTTTCAAACTCACACAAAAGATATGATTCCTCAATGGGGAATCTACCTTTACTTATATTAGACTTGACCTATCAACAGAAGTATCTATTGGCACAATAGGGCCAACCTCTCTGACCCACAATATAATTAATAATAACTAGATTAATTATCTTTTACATTTTTTATCAATTACATTAAGGTGGGGCCGACCTGTACCCCTTTACATTACAATTAGGGTTACAGGCAGGTCTAACTCTTGAACAATATAGCAAGGGATCTCATACACCCACTAGTGCTCAGCCACTAGGGGCACATCCATAGGGATGCCCATCTCTCTATCTCACTGCGTCTCACAGGAGAACCACACTCACTAGTTCTTAGCCACTAGGATCACGTTCACCTGTGCTCATCCACAGGCATGTCCACTCAACATATCTTCTTCCCACTACATTACACAGGAGAGTCATCTGGAGTTCATCATCTCAACTCTTTGCTCAGAGGAGGCTAATACATCGTCTTCACCTCTGTCTCATAACAATGCACCCAGCTCATGGGAATTCACACATTCACCTTGAATTCACACGTTCACCTTGTGCTTAGCCATAGGCACGTCCAACTCAGCAGATCTCCTTTCTCATTGCGTTACACAAGAGAATCATCTGGAGTTCTTCTCAACTCTCTGTAAGGAGGAGGCCATCTCTACATTCCAGTTCTGTCTCAGATAGGAACCACACAACCATCTCAGGGCTCTCTCTCAGGTTTGTGTCTGGATAATGTCTCACGCAACTTTAATCATCAACACTAATTACACAGAAAGACATGACCACACGCTGATGTAACATGGAAAAAATCAGCAACTCTAACCCTAGGACTAAAAGAGGAAAGCCTGAAAGAAAAATCTGCAAAACGAAAGAGTTAACTTGCTGTCCCAAAGCATAAAAACAGCGAAAATGAAAACAGTAAATGGACTCTAATACCCCAAAACCCAAAAACAATTATTCCGAAAGTTGTTAGAGCTATCATATGATCAATCAACATAATCGAATGACCAATGTAACCATGCAGCCAAGTGATCCGATAGATAAAAAAGATCAACATAGTCAACCCTCTAGTGAAACCTGTTATCCCTACTTTTTGGGATAACTAGGAGATCATGTCTCGAGGCCCACAGGTCCTAGACATGGAGTACCGAGAGCAGGATTTCCCTGAGCATGGCCCTGGAGGGCCCACCTTTTCTTCTTCCATCGTCTTTATCTTGTCAGCAGCAGCAGCATCCATCACCATCGGCTTGGTCCAGTATCAAACAAGGTTCTTGCTCCATGAGGTAATTAGTCCAAGTATCATGGTATGTGTCACTTTTGATCATTAAAATCTTTAAATATATGCATCTAATTCCTTTTATTTCTAACGACTGCTTGGATCTTACATTTGCCCACTTGACCATGTTTGGGGGGATTGACAGGGTGCCCTAGCAAGCCTGTGTTTGTAGATTTTGGTCTGCCACTGGGGAGGTTTCTGAAAAGCCATCGTCCGCTCCCATCATAGCACCACTGTTTCATCTTAATTCCTGCTCACTTGTCCCATTCCCCTCAGTCGGGCATTGGGTTGACCTATTTTCAGGATTGCACCTTATCTCGTGGGAAGAAGGGGCTAAAGGCCCAGAAGGTAAAAGCAAGTTGGTAAACGATAAAAGCCTAAGAATAAAACCCCGAGATGCTTCGCCTAAGGATCCCCGAGAAAGCAATAAAAGGCTTCTCATCAAGAAACAAGAGGGACCCAGAAAAATAATAAAACAAGACCTGGTCAGAGGATAGGGGGTCTCATCACGAGCCAGCCTATTAGGTCCATGGGTACCTAGCAGTATGACATTGCCCCCAGTTGGTTACCACACCAGGGCAGTGACTCTTGGTTGCATGGCCAAGGGAAAGGTGGTCTCATCACGAGCCAGCCTTCTCATTTCTGTGAAAGTACTTGTGGGTAACGCTGTCAGCTCTGGTCACCATGCCAAGGCAGTTTCCCCTGATTAGCTCTTCAACAAAAAAAGCAAAAAAAATAAAAATAAAAGAATAAAAGAGAATAAAGGCAAGAATGGGCTTGGAAAGAATGCATCCATGACAGGTACAGCTCGCCTTCTACAAATGCACCCACAGGTAACACTTTTGCATCCTTGGCCCTCACTGCACCCACATGCTTGGACATCCCCTAACCACATCACCCACTTACATGGCTTGGATGAGGTCTCTTCCGGAAACTTTCCTTTTCTAGTGGACACTAGCCCAGTAGGACGCCTTGTCTTTTTCTCCAGACTCGTATTGCAGGCTTGTGTAACATCTTTGAGTTGTTAACTGATGTATTAGGGATTTTATGCATATGTTTAATAATATTGATGATGAGATGTGATTGACATTGCTATGATCCCTATGACTGATGAGCCTATGGAGGGCGTAGCCTTTGATGTGTAGGACCATGCCTGACGAATAGGTACCATTTGGACAGGTACACATGGGGAGATTATCAGTTCGGATCTCCATGGGGCTGAAGAGCCCACTAGATGGATGTTGAGACCCCATCAGGGGGCAGAGACAGAACAAAGGTTGATCAGGGGCTTTGCACCGGAGAAGAAGAGAACGTTCCACCAGAGGCACCCCGACACAGCTTGACCTAGGGGGGTTGAGCCTTTTTCAGTGAAATGTTGGCCTTGGAAGGCCTGGGACGTCACCCTTGATGACCATGAGGTCATCCATCCTATTCAACGTCTTGGGAGGCAGACTGGGCAGCAGTGGCATGTGTGGCAGGTTGGAGAAGCCCAGGGAGGGCTAACGTTTTGCTCCAGGATGCTTCATTTTCCCTAGAAGGGGCTAGCACCTCTCTTAGGGGAGCTTCTATTCTCTTTTCAGCTTGATTAGGGTTTAGATTTAACATTTTAATGTAAAACAGTATGATTTTGGTATTTTGGCCTTGTCAACCTTTTACATGACCTAAAATGTAAAATTAGGTCATGGAATGGAATAAATGAAGGATTTTCACCTTCACTTTTCGATCATCTCTGACTCACTCATTAGGGAGGTCTGAAATTTGCACCCTCTCTTGGGTTATTGGCTGATTTAGTGATGTGCACTTGTTGAAGGAAGACTATTTTGGCATATTTTGGCATTTCTCTTGAAGGAAGGTGTTACAACTAGGGTTTGCATTTATATTCCTGATGAATTGTAAGTATTTTTTTGCAAAAATTCTTGAATGAATGGTTGTAGTTCAATTTCTTGCATATGTTTATGATTATTGCTAGACAAAAACCCTAGGTGACAAGCACACAAGTAGGTCCTTGTCTCATGTCCCCTGATAGAGAATATTTTAGCCATTGCTGAAGAAAGAAAGAACCTAGCCGTAGCTACACTCCTATTTCTTCTTCCCCTTTGCTAGCCGTGCCTTTTACCAGCTAAGAAGAGGAAGACGTCTTGAAGCCTAGGGTTTCTACACTTTGAGGCCGATTTTTCTAGGGTTTGATAATAGGGCCTTACTGCTACAACACTTTGTTTTATCAAACCCTCTTGTCTCAGTTTATCCTTTATGCTAGCCATTTTTGCCATCTAAGGAAGGAGGAGAGAGAACGAGGCCTTGCCATAGCAACACCGGAGTGAGCCTCTCTCCCTAGGGTTTTGATTCTGAGGCCCTGCCATAGCAGCACTTCAGAACTCTTCCCTCTAGTCCTTAGTCGTCCTCCTTCAACACTTGTGTCCTTCACTCTTGACTCCATTAACCCTAAGGCACTGATCTAAAGTCCTCCAGCATTGAAGTGAACTTGATCACACTACTTTCCAAAACTTGAGTCAAACCCTAACTACTAACCCTAGTCTAGGAGCTAACCCTACTAACCCTAAATGTTGTCGTCATCTCATGCTATTACATCATTAGTGTAGCATCGTTTTGTTTATTAAGCAATTGAATGGTGTTTAAATCATTTATTGAATGAAGCATTGATTGGTCACTTTGAATGCTATATCGTTCCAGTATTTATTGGTGAAGTAATATTACTTTCATTGCTATATTTATAAACATTGACTTCGTCAATATTTATTGCCATAATTGCTTATATATTTATCARATAGTCATCAATTTATATCAAGTACTAACCCATTGAACKAGCTTGCATATATATCAGTTTGTTGTTGCTTTGTTCCAGGCAAGTGTATTTCTTTGGGGATCTTACTTTATTATTGGTTGTTTAGCCGGGACTATCTGATTGGTGGTGATCTGTGAGGGGGGAAACTTATCCTTGTCTTATTATCTTCTTGCCTCCTCAAAGCCCCAGGTCACCGGGGACGTCTCCCCTGGGCCTAACCTCCCTAAAGAGAAAGAACCTTCCCATCGTGGTGACATTGGGTGGGACTGGTTCCTGTTACGCCAATTTGACTTTCTACCTTATAGCCTTTTATCCTTGCTACAAACTGTGCGATAACAAAACCAATCGTGAAGTCCCCTAAGACGGAAAGATGCATTCTTATGCTTGTTGCTTATGAAATCAATGAAGTCTATCGATTTAAACTTGGAACATGGTACATCAACAATAATGAACATGAAAGTATGAGAGCCAAGACTCTTAGAATATGAATGTTGAAATACCTCCATCATTCTCAGCTCGATTGGATCATGATTAACCTTGATATCCAAGCAATGATCAGTCAAATGATCTCCTTGAAAAACAAGATCTGAATGTGTGAACATAAGCAAATTGTAAGGAAGATCATCTTTTGGTTGAACTAAAAGTTGCTCCCCTATTGCAATGGTAGATGATCAAATTGTTCTTGAACCATCGGTGGGATATGCAAGGATAAAGTCTCTCGTTGATTCAATTCTGCATGGCTGATTTGTTGTTCTTCCTGCCATATTTTATCATCATTAATGAAAAAAACCAATGAACACACTTGAAAACTCAAATCTTCATCTTCATGGAACTCCCCATATGACTCAAGTGGCGCAACTACTGGTTCATGATCACAGAAGCATGAGTCATCATCATCCTATTCATCTCTGAAAACTTGATAACATGCAAGGTTCTCTTCTATAGCAGCTAAACACTCCTGCAATCTTCGTGCAGCCATAAGGAAAAAAGATGCACGGTTTCCATCGTTATGTTCTTCTATAACAGCAAGAAGTTCATGCAATCTTTGGGCAGCCGTAAGAAATTTCTCAACTCTTTGAGAAACCAAGAAAGCTTTCCCTAAATTAGTTGGTCCCTATCTCAAAAAAAGATTACGAAACTCTGGATCAAAAGCAAAGGCATAATCCAACACAATGTTTCTTGGTCGATATTTGGCGGGGATTTTATCATGTGTATTGATAAATTTGACATGGAACTCAGGGATAGCTTCATCTTTCCGCCTTATAATGTGAACAAAATCCAGAAGATCATGCATCCACTGTATGCATTCAACCTCAATGATCAATCATGATCTTTCTTCAATGGAGTCACCAATGGAAGTTGTTAAGTGTTGATCCACCCATGTGTTCCCAAATAGATGTTCAAGTTCTCTAAGACTCAAAACAATGCCTTGTGTTGGATTGAATCCGGGAGATTTTCCTTGAGTTCCCAGGTGGAGCCTGTTAGCACTCTGTAAATTTTGTCCAGTTGATAGACAAACGACAAAGGTAACTGTTTCAACCAGCTTTAGAGCTAAAGCACTAGCCTGCTCAACTCAGAGAGGGCTCTCTCGTGTCACTTGATATTTCTTTGGAAATCAGTGGCTAGATTTGGTTTTGTTTTGGGGGTTTTTAATAAAGTTGTTGGCAAGGAAGGGGAGGAACACTCAGGGCTATGGAGTCAAAATCCTTAAAGTGAATGAAAACAATGACCAACTGGTAGAACTCTCCAGAGGATAAGGCTAAATGAGGCAATGAATCTGAGTTATATTTGAATTTAAATAGAGTGTAGGAAGAAAGGGAAAACAGATAACTGCATCAGAGCATTACTGAAATGAGTTCTAAATTTGTTAAGAAGAAATACACACAGTTTAAATTGTTTCAACCGAAAGCATCATAAGATGAATTCTGGGCCTTTAACTATCCAATTTAAATAGAAGAAAATGAAAATGGAATTAAGTAAAACAGGAAATACATACAATGAGGGAAGACAAACTCATATCACCACCATTAGAATATTTTCACAGAGACTTCAAAAGCTTTTGCATATATATTCAATTCAGCTTCAGAAAATTGCAATAGAGTTCGAAACAACCAAAAAGGTGCCCTTGCACTTCTGCCAACATTAATTCATTCAAATGCCCCAATATTTGTACAATTCGATTACAATGGTTGAAACTGAAACGTTTCAGCTTCTAAAACTAATTATAGTAATTTCAACTAACAGTCTCAGTATATGAACTGATTTACAATGATTACTCAAAAGACGTTTTGAAACTAGGAACGGATTTCTCTGACTGCTCAGCTTCCTTTACGACATCTGGCTTGTCCTGATCTTCTGTCGAACTCACTGGTTTGGCGACACCTGGAGGTCACTTACTGGTCCCGGGAAAACTGCATTTCGTCTTGCCCAGCCACACGATTTCCTTCCATTGTGAGTTAGAAGGAATCTCATAGTCCATCATCTCCTTAATCAAAATCTCTAGGTCAATGCACGTGGCATAGGACATAATCGACAAGCCAATCTTCATTGTTTTAAATTGATTCAAAATTTCAAAGTCTGTGGCCAAATATTCTACCAGACTTGGGCCTTTCAGACTTTCCTCCATAGCTTCAAATTTGGAATGGTCCATCCTACACTGAATGAGAAGAGAATTATAGTCTTCTTGATTGTATAATGAACCTTTTCCATCCCAAAATGGTGGGAGGCCCTTGACAAACAATTGTTCAAACGTGTCTTTAAACTCTTGTATGTTGTGCTCCATTTGCATAGCTTTGTTTTGAACTGATTTGAGCAAGTTGTGCTTGGTGAAGATTCTCCTGGCCCAGATGATCAACGCAGTTCTGTCCTTTACCCCAATAGTTTGAAGATCAGCAGTAGGCACAGAATTCAACAAATCAATAGCATTCTAGGCCCATTCCGAGCGTTTCTTGGCTAATGTTTCATTAACAACAGTACACCTGCTTCGGGTCGTGGTAGCCACGCTATCCTTGTTATTTATAAAATTCAGATAAACCCTGAACTTAGCAGCCTCTGTAGCAATAGCATCCCAGATCACATGTTTAGCTCCTTGTAACAATGTTTTACCTTTTAACCTCGTTTTCAGCTTGCTTATTCTCTCTTGCAAATCTTGATTTTCTCTTTGGAGTGGAGTCATCTTTTCATCTTTTATTTTCATCTCTTGTTTGAGCTTTTCCAAGGCCTCCTTAAGGCTTTTGATTTCTCCTGTCTGTAAACTCACTTGGGACATGGCTTGGACCAATCCATCAGTGCTCGATCCAGCTTCTACATTAGCAGGTACAATGTCAGCCATATCTGATGTTGCTACGTGTCCTTGTAACCAATTCTCTTTCTCATTTTCCATCTGCAACACTTTAGCTTTGTAATTTAGTGCTTCTTGTTTGAATGTCTCTTTCTCTTGCTCTAGAGAAGCTAGCTCTGTTGTCTGTGGATGGTTCATGGTGGACATCTTCAGTTTCTTCTTTAGGCTTTGGATCATCTTATCTTTCTCATCTAAAGAAGCCTTTACTCCTTAGGGGCCTTTAGATTCCAATCTTTTGACCTGTGTTTTCCAGGCCTTACTGGATGCTTTCTCTTGCTTCAATTGTCCATCTAATTTGAGTGCATGTGTTGTTAATCTCAAAACCTTCAAACCTAAACTCAGGTAGTCTGAATACAGCGTATCACTGACATTCCTGTAGAACTTTACTTTGTCTAGGGCACCAATATTTTCATAATGCACTTTGATTTCAAACACTTTATCATTATCAGCTACTGCTATGTTAAATGTCTTTCTTTCCACATCCTTGACTGAGAGCAGGGAAGCTTTATGCTGAGAGATCTTCTCTACCTCTAGAAACAGGTCTCTTATTTCACTATTGGCCATACTTCCCTTCACAGCATACTAGTTCATTAAGTCTTCTTTGGACTGATAAACTGATCCAGGTGTCTTGCTAAAGATATGTTTTCTGTTGCTGAAAACCCTCAAGTTGCTTTCACTCTGTGGCATGCTTCCTGTACCAGCCTCCTCGTTCTTGGCTGCACTTTCCCCCATCTCCATGCTCGTTTTCTCTTTAGGTTCTTCTTCTTCCAGGCCCACTACCTGAGAAGATG
>ML796514.1:37315-50407 GCA_009831015.1 Picea engelmannii | reverse complement strand
GGCAAAGAAGACCTAAGCCAAACTAAGGTCCAACAACACACAACTCAAGGCAAGGCCAATGGCGCCAACTCTAGCATTAGTTCCATCTCACATCCTCTCATTCCCCACAGCCTGTCCCACCCCAAGAAGTGTACCCCTTCACTGCTCCACAATCCTTCGGTTGTACCCCTTCACTGCTCCACAATCCTTCGGTTGTACCCCTTCCCTTCTAGGGATTCAGCAACAGGTCGACCAAGAAATCTCAAAACTCTGTGGCACTTGGAACACAAGGTTGCTCTCAAAGAGTTACAACATGCACTAGGCCAACACACGAGGAAACCTATTCCCAAAATTCTCTTACTCAAGGAGAATGCTCCATAGGCCTGACAACCTACTTCTTCAACCCAAACCACCAAGGATTTACAGGGTTGCAATACTACAAGGTTACAAGGCAACAACAGTTCCATGGCTCACACTCCACGGGCAATGGTAAGAATGATGGAATGAAATAGGAGAATGGATGAATTTTCCACTAAAACCCAACATTATATTTGCATGTTCCTATCTTAACACATGGAACTCAAGGAACTAATTTTCCTTTACTTGGTAATTTGTTCCACCACTTAGGAACTTAGGATAAAATCATATCATAAAGACTTATGACTTTAGGAATATATTTTATGTTGCATTGGTTTTCTAGATGGGGGAATGACGGGGTCGGGGAGACGCGTCCCGATGTGGCAAGAGCGCACCCCCAAATTTTTCAAGGGACGACAATAATATACATACATACATACATATGTGTGTGTAATATTAAAAATTTAAAATTCTCCATAAACATTTGTAGTTGCTTCAAGCTTGTAAGCATAACAAGCTATACTAAATATTATTATGCACAATCCTTACGCTTGACAATTCTGAAAAAGCTCGAGCAATTTAAAAAAGAATCGAGTGGCATTCCATTATGGGCTATTAGATGAGCAAAATGCAGTTTATCTTTAAGAAACTGTCTTTATATCCATTTTTCTTCCTCATATTTCTTGTTAATGATGATTATGTTAAAACATAAAAGGCATTCCCTTCTCAATAGCTTTTGCATATTTTTACGACTGTGTTGAAAACCACTATAAAACACTTTGGTTCTGTAAAGAGATTAGATTCATATTTCAGATTAAGAAGGTGATTGAATAGGAATTTATTCAAACATTTAGTACATGTTATCCCCTATCCTGGGAATAACTAAGGAGATTATGTCTCGAGGCCCACAGATCCTAGACATGGAGTATCGAGAGCCATATTGACTTGAGCCTAGCCCTGGAGGGCCCATCTTTTCTTCAGCACCTTACATCTATCAGCAGCAGCAGCATCCATCCCATCGGCCTTGTTCTGAAGTAGCAGTGGGTCTTGCTCCATGAGGTAATAGGTTCGTGTATCATGGTATGTGTCACTCTGATTCTCAAAACATTTGAATATGTGCATTGAATTCTCTTTTCTTTCATGACGTTTGCTTGGAAATTATGCCCTTTAACTTGTCCATACCTGGGGGTGTGACAGAGTGCCCTAGTAAGTTGGTTCCCTTAGGCATGAGTTGCCACCGGGTGGGTCTATGAAAGGTCATCGTCCATTCCTACCATACTTACCACTTTTCATCATTATCCCTCTCATCTATCCCCTACATCGGCTCGGGCATTGAGTTTTCCAAGCTAGTAAGGGTTGTACCTTGCCTTGTGGGAAGAAGGGGATAAAGGCCCAGAGGGTAAAAGTAGTTGGCAAAAGTTAAAAGCCAAGATCAAACCTTGAGATGCTTCGCCCAGGGATCCCCGAGAAAGCAATAAAAGGCTTCTCAGCAAGAAAAAGGGGGGACCCATAAGATAAAATAAAACTCAAGACTTAGTTGGTGGATAGGGGGTCTCATCATGAGCCAGCCTATTAGGTCCATGGGCATGTAGCGATATGACACTATTGTTCATCTGGTCACCACGCTAGTGTAGTGCCTCTTAGTAGCATAGCCAAGAGAAAGGGGGTCTCATCACAAGCCAGCCTTCTCATCTCTGTGAAATGCTTGTGGGTGACGCTGTCACCACTTCTCACCACACCAAGGCAATGTCCTCCAGCTATTCTCTTGAAAGAAAAATGAATAAGACAAAGAGAAAAAAGGCATTGAATGGGCTAGGAAACAATTGCATCCATGATAGGGTGCAACTCACCCTCTATAGAGGCACCCATAGGTAAGACCTACATTTCCCTGTTATCACTGCACCCCTTTCCCAAACATCCCCTACAACATCTCATGCATTTACATGACCTAGATTGGTCTTCACCTGGAAACACCCCACACTTTAGGAGAATTAGACCAACAGGACATCCTGAAACCCTCTCCAAACCTAGCTTGTTAAATAGCAGAACATCTTTGAGCACTTGTCTGGGAAATGGGGGGTTTTATGCACATGTTTGGGTAACTTGATTATTAGATGTGATTGACATTGCTATGATCCCTGTGACTTATGAGCCCATGGAGGGCGCACTTCTTGTTGTTGCAGGACCATGCCCGACGGATGTTGAGACCCCAACCAAGGGCAGAGGAATACCGGAGGCTTGCACCAGAGAAAAGGAAGGACATTCCACCAGAAGCACTTTGGCAGGCCTACACCCAGGGGGGGCTTTCCCTCACACCATGACGTTGGCCCTTAAAATCCCTTGACGTCATCATTAAGAGCCTTGTCGTCATCCAGTTGGGGTATTCGACATGAGGATAACTTTGGTTGGAACGTGTGGCAGTTCCTGAGGGGTTTTGAGCCCCGACATTTCACTTTGGAAGCCTAGCGTTCCAAGAGGGGAGACAATGTCACCCTAGGAAGGGCATGACGTCACCCTAAAAAGATGAAAGTAGGGTTTTAAATGTCAATTTTATGTAAAACTGGATATTTTATGTAAACTAGCCATGTTGGCCTTTTTTTACCTAAAATGTAATTAAAGGTCATTTGTATTGTATAAATAAGAGATCAAACTCTCATTTTTAATCATCATCTTTCACTCACACAAGTGTGAGGTCTGAAATTCGGCCTCTTTTAAGGCTTATTGGCTGAACTAAGTGGTGCACAACTCTTGGAGGGAGCTTCTATTGGTGTATTTTTTGCATTTTCATGGTGGAAAGTCTTCAACAAGGCTTGTGACTAGATTATTCTTGGTGAATGTAAGTAGAAATCTGCAATCCTTCTTTCTTTGAATGGTTATGGTATCTTTTACTTGTTCATTTATAAGATTATGAAATTGCTAGTGTGAAACCCTTGGATAAAAGCACATGTTATTGTCCTTTTCTCAATAACTCTTCACCTACTTGATTTTGCTAGAAGACACCTCCATTGAAGCATATACTAGAGCCCTACCTTAGTAGCACTCTGGTACTATTGCTTCATTAATCTTTCATTTTATTTCAAACTTGACCTAAAGAAGAAGGAAAATCGCTAGGGCCTAGGGTTACCTACTTCATAGTAGCTTTTTCCTTCTAGGGTTTTGGATGATTGAGGCCTTAGGTTACTAACACTTCAACCATCCTCCCTCTTGTCTTTAGCTCACCCATTATCATTTGTTTCCCCAAAGAATTGTCGCTGCAAAAGTGACTCCATTTACCCTAAAGGCACTAATTCATACCTTACAATTGATCGATTGATGAAAACAACTTTCAAACCATCTACTTCAAGATCTCTACTAACCACTTCTAACCTTAGATTAGACCAACTTACTAACTATCTTGCTATTGTTGCAAAAGATAGCTACAGCCATCTATGACAGCAGTAAAAGCATCTTAAAAGCAAGTGTTAGAGCTGATTTTACATTGCCTTCTTTGCTTCTGACAAATACTAGCATATTGCCAATTTTAGGTTATCATTTTTGGTCATTATTGAAGCTTTGTTAAGGCATAATTGTGAAGCTATCACTATATAGGCATTGTTGTTATAAATATTTTTGTTGCTTCATCTTTTATATCAGCTCATGCTTTTATTCAAAGTCCATGGTTTTATGAAGCACTAACATCAATTGGTACTTGCAAATAGTGTTTTTCTTGTTGTCTTGTTCTAGGCAGGTACACTTAAGCAAATATTTGCTTCATTTTATTAAAACCTTTGGGACTTTCTGATCAAAGTGACTTGTGAGAGGGGAGGAACCTTTTGATACTCTTACGCCTTCTCAAACCACCAGGTCACCGAGGATATCTCCCCTGGGGTACTACCCCTAAAGAGAAAGAGGTGTCTTATTTAGGTGACAATGATAGGACAACCTCCTGTTACGCCAATTTATTGTTCACTTTCCTTTGGCTTTTGGGCAAGTACAAATTGCGCGATAACAATACCCAATCGAAGTCACTACTATCTGATTGTTTTCACAATGCTTGAGGTTGAGATGGTGGAAGCACTAGACTTGAATGACTCCTGGAAACCCATGTACAATATGAAAAATATAAGATGACCAGAAAAATGAGGAGAACAAGAGCAGTAACCATAAGGATCAGTACTTTGAAATCTTGCATTTCCTGTCTTTTTGACATGGAAGCTTTGCTTGTTGTAACGTTGTTGCTGAAAATACAATATTTAAATCACCAGAAACCCAAACTAAAAACCATCATACAAAACCCATGTTTTTAGCTGCAACTTTTACAACAGATTTAAATTCAATGCAATACAAAAATAATGGATGGGAAAAATGATCATATTGTCCAATCATCAATTTCCATGATTCTCAAGACTGAAGATATATGCCTGGAATATCCCCAAAATCTGTCGAGAAAATCCTCAAAATCTGCCTAGAACATCCCTGGAATCTATCTGGAACATCCCTGAAATTTCTTCGGAACGTCTTGGGGACAACTAGCAAGTCCTCCAGTCCCCGATGGAGTCCCCAACAATTTGGGTAAGTTTCCTAAGGGTCCCAAGTCCCCAGAACGCAAGAACAATGAGTACGCGGGTTTTTTGGGGGGGGATTGGTCTCTGTGCAACATAGAATATATTATTGCATTCCCTTGGCTTAAACCCCCCTTGACTTAACCCCTTTTTCCTTAAATCTTAGCCCCCAATCCCTCTCGTGGAGTCCTAGCCCCCCATACTCTTTCATCTAACTTGGTCTGCAACAGTGATGTATTTTATTAATATATCCAAGTGTGATACAATTTACAAAGCTAGGCTCACCAGCCTTATATCACATAGGCACTCCGGCCCAAAACATCCTGGCTCACCAACCTATAAAACATATGTACATTTACAACCTGGGGTTCAAACTAGGGGTATTACATTCCCCTCCCCCTTATTTGTGCACTTTCCTCAGTGCATTATATATACATGTACAATAAAAAATTCTTCAAAAAGGTCCAAAAAGATACGAGTACTCTTTCTGCATAGCATCTTCATGCTCCCATGTTGCATCCTCAGGACTGTAGCATGTCCACTGTACTTTTACTAGCTCGATGGCTCAATTTCGAAGCACCTTGACCTTCCTATCCAATATGCACACCAGCTGGACCTGGAAATCGCCCTTGTGCTCCACCTGGATCACATTCCAATCAATTACATGATTACCATCATGCACGTACTTCTTAAGCAAAGACACATGAAACACATTATGTAAGAAGATGCATGCAGGCAGTGCAAGCATCTATGTGACAGGACCAATCTACTCTAGGATTTCAAATGGTCCACAGTATCTTGCTGCCAGCTTTGGGAAACTTCCCAATTTCAGCGAACTCTTCTTAGCTTTCACTTTCAAGAAGACATGCTTTACCACTTTGAATTCTTTGTGTGTTCTACCAGTTCAATTTTAATGCTTAGCTCAAGCACATGTAATTTCGTTCAATTTAGCTCAAACACATGTAATTTCGTTCAATATAGCAATGGATCTCACACATCCTCTAGTGCTCTGCCACTAGGGACACGTCCACCTGTGCTCAGCCACATGGACGTCCCTCTCAACAGATCAACTCAACTAAGTCCATGGGAGTACTATCTGGAGAGCCATCTCAAGTCGACTCAACTAAGTCCATAGGAGTCCAACAAAAGACCATCTCAAGTCATCTCAACTCAGTCCAGAGGAGCACGACAAGAGACCACACACATCATCTCAACTCAGTCAAAAGGATTATGACTCGCCTATCACATGGGCGTTCTCACAGATCATCCACACTCAGTCCAGAGGAGAACGATCTGTTATCGCACAATTTGTACTTGCCACAAGCCCAAGACAAGTGCATCAAAATTGGCGTAACTCGGAGTGACCTATCACTATCACCTTAAAAGGAAACCCCTTTCTATTTTGGAGTATGTCAAGACTACCCCAGGGGTCACGTCCCCAGTGACCTGAGGGTTTGAGAAGGCTAAGGCAAATGACACAAGGAAATCCCTCCCCTCTCACAGGTCACTCAAGTTAAAAGGTTCTTAAAGTCTTATTGAAGATGAAGCAAATGAATAATATTGTGTACCTTCCCATAACAAGACAACAAAGAGAAAAAGGGCACTTTCCAAGTACCAAAATGATATTAATGCTTCACAAGACTCTAAACTCTTAGAAATAAGACTAGCTGATATAAAATTGCAGAAGTATAACAGTTTATAACAGCGATGATAAATTTGTAACAACACAATAATTATGCTTCAAAATGCTTGATAAAAGACTGCAAATGATAGATTTAGCTAGGCCAATTGATGTTCAATAGTCACAAGCAAGTTTAGCAAGATCTAGCTAGCATAACATATCACTTTTAGGGTTAATTTGCTGCTATTAGATGGCTGTAGCAATCTTTTGTAACAACAGCAAGTAGGTTAATGATTTAGGCTAATCTAACGTTAGTAGGAGTTAGTAGGTATTCAAGAGAAGATGTTTTGAAAATTGTTTGATCAATCAACACTTCTGATGGGTAGACTAGTGCCTTCCAGGGTAATGGCGTCAGTGATGGAGAAGATGAGAGAGGTGTTGGTAGCCCAAGGCCTCAAAAATCCAATTCCCAGAGATAATTGCTAGAAAGAAACAAAAATTAGGCCCTAGCGATTTCTCTTTTCCTTAGACAAATTGAAATAAAATATGCAATTGGCAATGAAGTAGGGTTACTAGAGTGCTACAATGGTATGGCTCTAGTATCTACTTTTAGATAGGTGCCTTTCAAGAAATCTTAGCAAGTGGAAGAATATAGAGAAAAAGATAGTAACATATGTCTTTCTCCTAGGGTTTCAACCAAGCAATTTCATAATCTTTGACATGAAACAAGTAAATTCACCATAAGCATTCATTCACAATAAAGAAATGCAGATTTCTACTTACTTCACCAAGAATAATCAAGCATAAACCCTAGTTGAAGATCCTCCACATGAAAATTTGTCAAAATGCACCAAGATTTGCCTCCCCAAAAGTTGCCCACCACTTAATTTCAGCCAATAACCCTTAAAGAGGGCCGAATTTCAGACCACCACTTGTGTGATGAGTGAATGATGAAAAAATGAGAGTTTTATCTCTCTATTTATACAATAATTATGACCTTTATTTAAAATTAGGTCATAAAAAGGCCGACATGGCCAAATTACATCAAAAATCCAGTTTTTACATAAATGTCATTAATTAAACCCTAAAATCACTTTTAGAGGTGACTTCCTGCCCTTATAGGGTGGCATTGAGCCCTCTGAGTGGAACGTTGGGCCTCATCTGCAAAACGTTAGGCCTCCCAAGCTCCTGGATGATGCCACACATGCCAATTAGCACACAACTGCCTCCATAATGCCAATCATGTTGGGTGACATCTAGGGTCACAGAGGTGACGTCATGGGCCTCCTAAGGCCAACGTCCAAGAGGAAGAGAAAGATCCACCCTAAGTCTAGGTCAGCCAAAATGTCTCCGGTGAAAATTCCTTCTTTCTCCCTGGTGCAAGTCTCTGACATCTCTCTATCCAATCTAGGTCATGTAAGTGTGTGAAATGGTGATGGGAAATGTTTGGGCAGAGGCTGTAGTGATGACAGGGAAAAGTCGGTCTTGCCTATGGGTGCCTCTGTAGAAGGAGAGTCGCACCTTATCATGGATGCCATTGTTTCCTAGCCCATTCAATGCCTTTTATTCTTAGTCTTATTACTTTTTTGTCTTTTTCTTTTCAAGGGAAAAGCTGGGGGACACTTTCCTGGCGTGGTGACCAAAGGTGACGGTGTTACCCACAAGCATTTCATGGAAATGAGAAGGTCGGCTCGTGATGAGACCCCCTTTCTCTTGGCTATAACACCAAGAGCCACTACCCTGGTTTGGTGATCAGATAGATGGTAGTGTCATACCGCTACATGCCCATGGACCTAATAGGCCGGCTCATGATGAGACCTGCCATCCCCCAACTAGTACCTTGAGTTTTGTTTTAATCTTACAGGTCCCTTTTTCTTACTGAGAAGCCTTTTATTGCTTTCTTTGCCTTTTTCTTACTGAGAAGCCTTTTATTGCTTTCTTGGGAATCCCTGGGCAAAGCATCTCAAAGGTTTTATTTTGGCTTTTAACTCTTGCCAGCTACTTTTACCCTCTGGGCCTTTAGCCCCTTCTTCCCACAAGGCAAGGTACAACCCTTCTTAGTGTGGCAAACCCAATGCCCGAACCAAGGTAGGGGAAGATGAGAGGAATAATGATGAAAAGTGGTAAGTATGGAAGGAATGGACGATGACCTTTCATAGATCCACCCAGTGGCAACTCATCCTAAAGGAGAGCCAGCTTACTAGGGCACTTTGTAACACCCCCAGGTATGAACAAGTTAAAAAGAATAATTTCCAAGCAAACGTTATGAAATGAAGGAGAGTTTAGTGCTACATATTCAAATGCTTCGAAAATGAGAGTGATACATACCATGATACCCGAACTCACTACCTTATAGAGCAAGACCCACTACTACTTCAGGACCAGGTTGGGGGGGATGGATGTTGTTGTTGATGATAGATGAACTGCACTGAAGAAAAGATGGGCCCTCCAGGGCCAAGTTTAAGTCGTTTGGCTCTCGGCACGCCATGTCTAGAACCTGTGGGCCTCGAGACATAATCTCCTTAGTTATCCCTAGGACAGGGGATAACATCTGGTTCTGACTCGAGTACATGTGCTCACCGTAGAGCGCATGAGAACCTCAGCATCTCTGGCATGACCTGTATCTGCTAGATCTCAACCAAATGAATTAGTAATCTTCAAGGTAGTGATATCACCCCTCGCTCATACATGATATAATGGAATAAAAGTAAGCATGCATATATACAAAATGAAACTACACTACACTAGCATGATATGCAGATGGTATATACAATGATTGCAAATGCCTACCTAGTCTAACTTACCTGTACTTACCTGTGAAGTCAAGTCTTTGCCTCATGATGGGGTTTAAGGAGGCATCCACTAACTAGTAATGGACATTTTCTACCTTCAAGCATGGATAAATAGTAGGCATCATTGACTGACTTCATTCCGATCTTGAAGGGTCCAAGCCAAAACTTTGCACATCCCTTAATGTGGTTAGGCTCCCCCATCTTTGTATCCCACTCAAAAACCAAATCTCCTTGCTTGTAGTCCCCTCCTTCGGAATCAACTTCTTCTTGTATTCTGATGTATTGTGTTGAGGGAGGGGGGTGGGGTTCTATAGTAAGTACATCTTCTTGGTTTGGCTGAGTCAACAAATGTTCATCATCCCCCTTCCATTTGATGAAGCCAACTCCTTTCCTTCAAAACCTTATCAAATCGTCAATCTCATCCTCTTGTGTAGAAAAATAGTCATCCCAGTCTTCAAAGAGGTTAGAGGCATTGTCGGGATAATCGCCCCAACTTGTATCTCTTTCCTGCTCCATAATGATGGGGTGGGACTCTACCAAAGCAGTATCCCTTATGTATGTTTCGTGCAAACGTAACATTTCATCATTACCTCGTGTAATGTTGTCCTTGTGATTGCCAGGAAGATTCTGGTCACCCTTTCCCTTGGTCCATGTTATCTCATTAATATCGTCTTCTTCTACCAACGGAAGAGCGGTCCAGCCTTGAAATAAGTAGAGGGATCTATGGAGTTGTAGTCACTATGTCCATGATTACACCTTTCAATGTGTTCCATGCAGTGTTGTAAAAATCGGCGATAAATCGTCAAAATCGCGATAAATCGCGATTTTTTCCCAAAAACGATTTTTATAAAAAAAATCGCTCAAAAAATCGGGACAATTTTTAAACGATTTTTAGCCGATTTTTTGGAAAAACTCACGATTTTTAGGCGATTTTTTGGAAAAAATCGCGGGTCGATGGGTAAAAATCGCCCGACTTGAAAAATAGACAGTCCGCGGGTTTTTAAGGGTCCGTGAGGGGTTTTTAAATTTGCCGATTTTTTGCCGATTTTTTGCCGATGTTTTGCCGATTTTGACGAAAAGTTGTTTTCTGGACCCCGGCGATTTTTTCCCCGAAACGATTTTTACAACATTGGTTCCATGATCCATCCTCTTTGGCTTGTTATGTAAAATGATGCAATCTTGGTCCCTGATGGGGATAGTTGCATAGGACAAGTCCATCTGTAGACTTCCGCCTAAAGTAGTAGCACATTCCCTAGATAATATCATTCACCAAGTGTCAGGTATATCGACAACAACTATGTCCATTATGATGGGGAAATCAGGGTAGTCGGCAAGGTGGACTTCAAGACCTTCCATCAAGTTGTAGACCTTGATTCCCTTTGACTCAAATCTACAAACGTCAATATAAGGTCCTATAACTTCCAGCCCCAATTGGTTCATAACCTTCAAACTCATCATATTGACAGATGACTTGGAGTCAAGCATGCAATTGTGAAGATATAGGTCATCTATTAGCAAGGAAGTGAGAAAGGGTGTTTGCTCATTTTGCTCAAAGTGACCAGTTTGTAATAGTGTGGAAGTTTCTTCGAACAATTGTTGATCATCTAGGGTCTATTTTGTCATAGAAGGGATTTCCAACATTCCACGAATCCTTTTGACATTTTGTAATATATAGGCCATACTAGTGCTTAGGTTGGTCCCATCATTGCCAGGTTTTGGGAAAGATTGGGGTAGATCACCAGCATACACCTGGGGCTCTTCCAGCTTTACACTTGAGTCCTCACTTGTTTGGCCCAAGCACTCAATCCTAGGCTTCCTCATGTCTTGATTTTCTTGGATTTGATTTTGCGTGAACAAGGTAAATATGGAATCTTCATAATTAGATTTCTCATGAGTAGCCTTTGGGTGATCACGTTCAAAACGAGAGTCTTTGCATGATAAGGACTTAGGATTATCTTCTTGTCTTGCAACATTTTGTAGATTCAAAGTGTTTGGACAATTTTTTTCTTTCGGAGCATGAGGTTTTATTGTCTGAGGAAGTCTCATAGAAAAAGGCTTTTGGGCTTGTAATAGTGCCCTTTCTAACTTAGTGATTTCTTCAGAGGTACCTGTTATCCCTGTTTTTTAGGGATAACTAGGAGATCATGTCTCGAGGCCCACAGGTCCTAGACATGGAGTACCGAGAGCAGGATTGACATGAGCATGGCCCATCCTTTTCTTCTTCCATCAGCTTTGTCTTGTCAGCAGCAACAGCATCCATCACCATCGGCTTGGTCCTGTATCAGAAGAGGTTCTTGCTCCATGAGGTAATTGGTCCAGGTATCATGGTATGTGTCACTTTTGATCATTAAAACCTTTAAATATATGCATTTTATTCCTTTTATCTCTAACAACTGCTTGGATCTTACATTTGCCCACTTGACCATGCTTGGAGGAATTGACAGGGTGACCTAGCAAGTCTGTGCCCATAGGTTTTGGTTTGCCACTGGGGGAATTTCTGAAAAGCCATCATCCGCTCCCATCATAACACCATTGTTTCATCTTATGTCCCGCTCATTTACCCCACTCCCCTTGTCCAGGCATTGGGTTGACCTATTTACAGGATGGCACCTTATCTCGTGGGAAGAAGGGGCTAAAGGCCCAAAAGGTAAAAGCAGTTGGTAAAAGACAAAACCCTAGAAATAAAACCTCGAGATGCTTTGTCCAGGGATCCCCGAGAAGGCAGTAAAAAGCCTCTCAGCAAGAAGCGAGAGGGACCCGGAAAATAACAAAACAAGACCTACTCAAAGGATAGGGGGTCTCATCACGAGCCAGCCTATTAGGTCCATGGGTACCTAACAGTATGACATTGCCACCATCTGGGTACCACACCAGGGAAGTGACCTTTGGTTGCATGGCCAAGGGAAAGGGGGTCTCATCACAAGCCATCCTTCTCATCTCTGTAAAAGTACTTGTGCGTAACGCTGTCATCTCTGGTCACCATGCCAAGGTA
Source organism: Picea engelmannii (assembly GCA_009831015.1). Classification (NCBI taxonomy): domain Eukaryota; kingdom Viridiplantae; phylum Streptophyta; class Pinopsida; order Pinales; family Pinaceae; genus Picea; species Picea engelmannii. Next base: position 38,125 of record ML796514.1, on the reverse strand, counting down.
GTGTCCCCTGGTTAGTTCTTGAACAAAAAAAAAAGCAAATAAAAGAAGAATAAAAAGAATAAAGGCAAGAATGGGCTTGGAAAAAATGCATCCATGACAGGTACAGCTCACCTTCTACAAAGGCACCCACAGGTAACACTTATGCATCCTTGGCCCTCACTGCACCTCATGTTTGGACATCCCCTAACCACATCACCTCACTTACATGGTTTGGATGAGTTCTTCCTGGAAACTTTCATTTTCTTGTGGACACTAGCCCAATAGGACGCCTTGGCCTTTTCTCCAATCTTGTATTGTAGGTCTTTGTAATGTCTTGGAGCTATTGACTGATGTATTAGGGGTTTTATGCATATGTTTAATAATATTGATGATGAGATGTGATGGACATTGCTATGATCCCAATGACTAATTGTAATGATCCCAAGCCATTATGCAAGGATCATCATTGTTTTGGTGTCTTTTTAAAACTTTCTCTGAGTGAGGTGTTTCGTCAAACAGTTTGTTAATCTATTGTTTACTTGTGTTTATATGTGTGTATGCAACAAATAACAAGAATAGACAACCATGAAACATACCTCAAGCATATGTAATATGATAGACAAGCCAAAACATCACAAATCTTCTTTATTCATAAAATAGAAGAACATGCTACAATGGAGATGTCGATTTGGAATGCTCAACAGATGGCCAAGATGATAAACAATAGATAACAAGTATGAGCTGCTACAAAATGCTCCCGACAATACAAAATAAGCCTCCAAAGGCTGGATAAGAGATGAAGACCAATGCCAAGTGCCAAACCCCTCACTG
>ML796513.1:269288-284312 GCA_009831015.1 Picea engelmannii | reverse complement strand
TTAGTTAGGGCATCATACATCTTCTTAGATGAGTCAAGATGAGAGATGTAGGGTATCAAGTGGTCTTTTACAGAGTCCACTATGATACTCATGGCATTGATGTCATTGTCTTTGAACTTCTCCATAACTGCAACGTTCTGAGGCTCCTTCTCTTTTCCTTCTTCAAACTATGGTTCCACGATCTTTCTTTTCACGATATCCAACACTTTATTCTTGGCAAGGATGAGATCAATCCTTGTATTCCATGTTCTGAAGTTAGAAGCCCCTTCTAACTTGTTTTCTGACTTCATAGAGAATGTCATGATTGCTTTGACTTAGTCAACCTTTGACTTTGACCAAAAACTCAAACTTGACGTCTTAGCTTGCTGAGAGTACCAGGAGGTGCGCTAGGTTAGGGTGCACTAGGCTATCCAAAAATTAGGTCAATCTCTTCACTTAAGGTGTCTTAACAAGAGGGTTAAGGTTTCGTTGATGCAGCAAAAAACTTTGACTGCAACTGCAACTGTAACTGAGCAAAAACCTCCCAATCTATCTTCCAACGGTTAGACTGTCCAAAGATAGTGTGGGCCCATAACCTGTTAGAAATAATAGGTGTGCTTGTTTAACCATAGACAATATAGCAATATTGTCACCCAACCATAGACCGAAGCCACCCCCGAGCACCTTAACCTTGACAAAGAATAATTCTGGAAGCAAACCCTAGGCCTAATAGCCAATCAAGGTAGCGTATCACTCTCTAGAGTTAGCATACCAAGCAGAAAGTCCAAACCATAACCAAGAGAGAGTCCAAGACTGAAACCAAAAATACAAGTCACAGTAGTTGCAGCTGCAACTACTCTCTAGACTTGCGCACAACTAATCTTCTGCAGTTTCGAGTTGTGTGTCCAAATGAGCGCTGGCATCCTGTACTTATACTGCTCCTCCTTAGCTGTTTGGGCCAACTTCTCATTCTAGAGGCTAAAAACTCAATATTAAATATTTCCTTTAGCCGACTTGTCTTCTAGGGTTATGTCCAATGCTTTATGGTTTCTTCTTGCTTCCCGGAATATTCTATTCTTGTCAGGGTTACACGTGGAGGTTAATACCTCCCACAGCTACCATAATATCAACATGGAGAAGGTGCGCTCTCTTAGTTTATCCGTTGGTTCTGGTGTGGCTTCCCGGAATCATTCTTTCTATCAAAGGTTAAGGTGCTCGAGGGAGGTTTTGTGCCTATGAATGGGTGACAATGGTGTAGCATTGTCTATGGTGAAACGAGCACATAAACATTATTTCTAACGGGTTATGGGCCCACACCACCTTCGGAACAATCTAACCACTGGAAGGTAAACCTGCAGCTAGGGTTTCTGATCTTGCAGCGGCAACAAACCCTAACTTAATTGTTCGGGCACTTTAAGTGAAGCGTTTGGCATAAATACTAGATATTCTAGTGCGCCCTAACCCAGCGCATCTCTTGGTGTCCTCAGCCATCAAAAAGGTCAAGATTGGATTTTTGGGTCAAAGTCAACGTTTGACTAGTCAAAGTCAAAGTTTGACCGATCAAGGTCAAAGTCATGAAGACCAATTTCAGAGTAGAAGATAGATTGGAAGGTGCCACCAACTTCAGAGCATGGAATATTAAGTTACTTCTTATCTTAGAAGAAAATGATCTTCTGGACTACATAAACCAGGACATTCTTGAGTCGGTAGAAGATGAAGAGAAGGTCATGCACAAGAAGAAGACTAAACGTGACGACGATCCTCAAAGCGATTATTCAAGAGGATCTCTTCAAATCTCACTCTAAGTATAATTTAGTCATTTCAATTATTTTTCTTTTGTATTGGACCATTTTCCCTGGTATGGGAGTCCATTTTTCCTCTTGGTTTGGTTATTATCCTAATACAGGAGGCCATTTCTGGTTATTATCCTAGTACAGGATACCATTTCTAGTTATTATCCTAGTATGGGAGGCCATCTTTGGTTGTTATCCCTACGGGAGGCCATTTTGGTTATTATCCCTATGGGAGGCCATTCTGGTTATTATCCTAGTACATGAGGCCATTGTGGTTATTATCCCTATGGGAGGCCATCCTGGTTATTATCCTAGCACAGGAGGCCATACTTCTTATCTTTGTTAGATGGGCCATTATCCCTGGTACGGGAGCCCCTAGTTCTAGGTTAGGAACAAGAAATGTATGACAACAGAACAACATGCTTGAAAGGACTCAAAGGGAGTCAATGATCAGAAAGAAGCCAGCATAGTTTCGTGACACTTTGCATGACACAAAGGGGCATGCAGCAGACAAAGGTGTGGTCTGAGGATTCTCTCGGATAGAGGGAGTTGACTTCAGATTTTGAGATGAAGGATATTGTAGGACTTCATCAGAGACATGGTGCAGGAAGGAGCAGTGAGGCTCCATCACTTATCCACAAATGAGCAGATAGCTGACATTTGAACTAAGCCTCTGTCTGGGACAAGCTTGGCAGGAATGCAAATGTTTCCCTGGGGGAGTATTGATGAATGCAGCATCGTGTCGATATTCCAAAATTGATCAGATGGACTTGATCATGTGAGAATAGGCCCAGATGTAATCTTCGACAGATTGAAGATTCGAGTTGTTGCTAGATCTCTTATGTGTGAATTGCATTGGGCCTTGAAACTCTCACGAGTAGGTGAGTAGCCCCGATAAGCATTGGGCCAACTCTATCTCCATGGGAACTGGGTTGCAGACCAGGGGAGATAGGGAACATCTACATCCGGAGTAGATGTGCCCCGATGTTGTCTTCGACAGACTAAAGACTCGAGGTGCTTGAGGTGCAATTCCACGTGTCTGATAGCATCGAGCTGAATGCATTCACAGAGTGATCCTATGAGAGAATCACCATGAGGTGTTTGTGGCTCCGATGTGGTCATAATTCTTGTCATGGGACAAGAATGACCCGAGGTGCTAGAGACACGTGTCTGATAGCATCGAGCTAAATGCATTCACAAAGTGATCCTATGAGAGGATCAAATATGAGGTTGAATGTGGCTCCGATGAGGTCACGATTCTTTTCATGGGACAAGAATGACCAGAGGTGCTAGACACACGATGGTGGAGATGGATCATCAATATAGTTAAATGAGGGTCATGGATATTGTGATGATATGTTTTGATGATTGCTACCAAATGATGTTGATAGTGATACTCGTGACTTGATCTATGATGATACTCACAACATGGGTGTAGCCATGGGTGAGCACGTCATGCGGGTGTAGCCCATGACGATGATGGTGACACACACTACGAGGTGTATCTCTAGTGCTCTCTAGCGAGTTGTGGCCCCTAGACGAGATTGACAGGTCCACATGGGTGTAAGCCATGTATGACATGATGATGCTACCTGTAGAATGGTCTGCAAGACTATGTGAGTCTTTCCCATGCCAAGTGAAGATGGATGGGATGTGTTTGAGACCATTAATCCCTAGCTAAAAGGGAGTGTCAATATTGTGGTAGCTGTGGGAGGTATCAATCTCCATATGCAACCTTTGACTAGAATAGAATATTCTGGAAGCAAGAGAAACCCTAAACATATGTGTGAAAACCCTAGAAGACAAGTTTGCTCAGCAAAATATATAATATTAAGGTATTATCCTCCAAAAAGACCAGTCGGCTCCACAGGAAAAAGATAAACAGAAAATATAATTACCAAAAAGTTGGGTCAGCCCAGCCAGAAAAGTCACTAGACAAATTAGTATAAATAGAGGACGTCTTGGCTCATTTGTTCACTCACTCTCACCCAGAAAACTAGAAACAATGCGCAAGTTTGGAGGAGAAGCTGCAGGTGGGCAGTTTTATCTTGTTCAGTCTTTCTGGTACTTTCTCTTGTGCGCTACCCTTAGAGAAGGTGTGCTCTCTTGGTTTATCTGTTGGTTCTAGTGTGGCTTCCCGAAATCATTCTTTCTATCAAAGGTTAAGGTGCTCAAGGGAGGCATTGTGCTTATGGATGGGTGACAATGGTGTAGCATTGTCTATGGTGAAACGAGCACATCAACATTATTTCTAACACAAGTTAGCATCCATCCTCGCTCGCTCTCAAAACGAGGTTGGTTTCTTTCAAAAGATTTTGTTTTTCCAAATATTGAGGGAGCATAATCTCCAAGCAGACTTGCTCGCCAATAGGCCACTTCATCGAAAATGGGGAAGCTAAGGATCAATGCAAGTCTAAGTTATCAAATCATTCCATAACACTTATACCCATGCATTCAAAGGCGTGTACCATCACCTTAAAGCACCATATGTCATGCCTCCCCAACCATCTGAAACAATGCGAGGTGAATAAATTTGATAAGATTGGCATAGCCCCTTTGCATGCTCGAGTTCAAGGAAAGGATGTCGCTTGAACCCCCAGACCAGAATTATCATAGCAATGGTGGGATAATGGAATTTCAAATGGGAGAAGGAAACAATGTAGTTGGGAGTCAGGCCACTTCATCCATCAGTTGCCTGGTAAGAATCGCAATCATCCTCAATTGTTCCTGTTACGCTAGTTTGACCTTCAAACCTCAAGCCTTTTATCCTTGCTACAAACTGTGCGATAACAGTGTCCTCAGCCATCAAAAAGGTCAATATTGGATTTTTGTGTCAAAGTCAACATTTGACTGGTCAAAGTCAAAGTTTGATTGGTCAAGGTCAAAGTCATGAAGACCAGTTTCAGAGTAGAAGACAGATTGGAAGGTGCCACCAACTTCAGAGCAAGGAAGATTAAGTTACTTCTTATCTTAGAAGAAAATGATCTTCTGGACTACACAAACCAGGACATTCCTAAGTCGGTAGAAGATGAAGAGAAGGTCATGCACAAGAAGAAGACTAAACGTGACGACGATCCTCAAAGCGATTATTCAGGAGGATCTCTACAAATCTCATTGTAAGTATAATTTAGTTATTTCAATTATTTTTCTTTTGTATTGGACCATTTTCCCTGGTATGGGAGTCCATTTTTCCTTTTGCTCTGGTTATTATCCTAGAACAGGAGGCCATTTCTGGTTATTATCCTAGTACAGGATACCATTTCTGGTTATTATCCTAGTATAGGAGGCCATCTTTGGCTGTTATCCCTACGAGAGGCCATTTTGGTTATTATCCCTATGGGAGGCCATTCTGGTCTAGTACATGAGGCCATTGTGGTTATTATCCCTATGGGAGGCCATCTTGGTTATTATCCTAGCACGGGAGGCCATACTTCTTATCTTTGTTAGAAGGGCCATTATCCTTGGTACGGGAGCCCCTAGTTCTAGGTTAGGAACAAGCAATGTATGACAACAGAACAACATGCTTGAAAGGACTCGAAGGGAGTCAATGATAAGGAAGAAGCCAGCATAGTTTCGTGACACTTTGCATGACGCAAGGGGCATGTAGCAGACAAAGGCGTGGTCAGAGGATTCTCTCAGATAGAGGGAGTTGACTTCAGAATTTGAGATGAAGGATATTGTAGGACTTCATCAGAGACACGGTGCAAGAAGAAGCAGTGAGGCTCCATCACTTATCCACAAATGAGCAGATAGCTGACATTTGAACTAAGCCTTTGTCTGGGACAAGCTTGGCAGGAATGAAAATGTTTCCCTGGGGGTGTATTGATGAATGCAGCATCGTGTCGATACTCCAAGATTGATCAGATGGACTTGATCATGTGGGAATAGGCCTAGATGTAATCTTCGACAGACTGAAGATTCGAGTTGTTGCTAGATCTCTTATGTGTGAATTGCATTGGGCCTTGAAACCTTGAAACTCTCACGAGTAGGTGAGTAGCCCCAATAAGCATCAGGCCAACTCTATCTCCATGGGAACTGGGCTGCAAACCAGGGGAGATAGGGAACAACTATATCCGGAGTAGATGTGCCCCGACGTAGTCTTCAACGGATTGAAGACTCGAGGTGCTTGAGGTGCAATTCCACGTGTCTGATAGCATCGAGTTGAATGCATTCACAGAGTGATTCTATGCGAGGATCACCATGAGGTGTTTGTGGCTCCGATGTGGTCATAATTCTTGTCATGGGACAAGAACGACCCGAGGTGCTAGACACACGTGTTTGATAACATCGAGCTAAATGCATTCAGAGAGTGATCCTATGAGAGGATCAACTATGAGGTTGAAAGTGGCTCCGATGAGGTCACGATTCTTATCATGGGACAAGAATGACCAGAGGTGCTAGACACAGAGTGGTGGAGATGGATCATCAATATAGCTAAATGAGGGTCATGGATATTGTGATGATATGTTTTGATGATTGCTACCAGATGATGTTGATAGTGATACTCGTGACTTGATCTATGATGATACTCACAACATGGGTGCAGCCATGGGTGAGCACGTCATGTGGGTGTAGCCCATGACGATGATGGTGACACACTACGAGGTGTATCTCTAGTGTTCTCTAGCAGGTTGTGGCCACTAGACGAGATTGACAGGTCCACATGGGTGTAAGCCATGTATGACATGATGATGCTACCTGTAGAATGGTCTGCAAGACTATGTGAGTCTTTCCCATGCTATGTGAAGATGGATGGATGTGTTTGAGACCATTAATACCTCCCTAGCTAAGAGGGAGTGTTGATATTGTGGTAGCTGCGGGAGGTATCAACCTCCATATGTAACCTTTGACTAGAATAGAATATTCTGGAAGCAAGAGAAACCCTAAATAGATGTGTGAAAACCCTAGAAGACAAGTCTTCTCAGCAGAATATATAATATTAAGGTATTATCCTCCAAAAAGACCAGTCGGCTCCACAGGAAAAAGATAAACAGAAAATATAATTACCAAAAAGTCAGGTCAGCCCAGCCATAAGAGTCACTAGACAAATTAGTATAAATAGAGGACGTCTTGGCTCATTTGTTCACTCACTCTCACCAAGAAAACTAGAAACAGTGCGCAAGTTTGGAGGAGAAGCAACAGCAACTGCAGTTGGGCAGTTTTATCTTGTTCAGTCTTTCTGGTACTTTCTCTTGTGCGCTACCCTTGGAGAAGGTGCGCTCTCTTGGTTTATCTGTTGGTTCTAGTGTGGCTTCCCGGAATCATTCTTTCTATCAAAGGTTAAGGTGCTCGGGGGAGGCTTTGTGCCTATGGATGGGTGACAATGGTGTAGCATTGTCTATGGTGAAACGAGCACATCAACATTATTTCTAACACAAGTTAGCATCCATCCTCACTCGCTCTCAAAAGAAGGTTGGTTTCTTTCAAAAGATTTTGTTTTTCCAAATATTGGGGGAGCATAATCTCCAAGCAAACTTGCTCGCCAATGAGGTCACTTCATCGAAAATGGGGAAGCTAAGGATCAATGCAAGTCTAAGTTATCAAATCATTCCATAACACTGATACCCATGCATTCAAAGGCGTGTACCATCACCTTAAAGCACCATATGTCATGCCTCCCTAACCATCTGAAACAATGCGAGGTGAATAAATTTGATAAGGCTGGCATAGCCCCTTCACATGCTCGAGTTCAATGAAAGGATGTCGCTTGAACCCCCAGACGAGAATTATCATAGCAATGGTGGGATAATGGAATTTCAAATGGGAGAAGGAAACAATGTAGTTAGGAGTCAGGCCACTTCATCCATCAGCTGCCTGGTAAGAATCGCAATCATCCTCAATAGTCTTTTGGAATCGTTGTTTGTTAGAATTAGATTACACTTCATCCGTCAGCTGCCTGGTAAGAATCATAATCATCCTTAATATAGTCTTTTGGAATCGTTGTTTGTTGGAATTAGATACTAGTTATTCCTTAAGCGTGATTCCACACTAGCTCTGGTTCTTGGGTACTCTCTGTTGTATTTGGTTTTTTGGAGTTTACACACTGTCAAGTAGAATTTGGTTCCCATCACCTTGGTTTTGTGGGCCTCAATCATAATGAGCAACTGTATTGTGGTATTATGGGCTCCCTTTCTTGAGGGTTCGGCCTTTTGGCTCTATTACACCCAAGCTCAGTGGTTTTAGCAGCCTTCAAAAATCGTGGATCTTGTGGTGCCCTAGTCGTGTTGTTTAGTTTGCGGAATAGTGGGGTTGTCTCACGGTTACAGGTGTACCCTGGGAGGAAATTGGCTCTTGATTGGCACCTCTGTCTGTCTGTTGCCTTCAAACGCATGAAGAATCTATTCAGTGTAATGGGACTTCTCTTTTCTCATTCACCTCAAAGTTACATGAAAATGAGCATCAGTGGCAAGTGCACCTCCCAAATTGCCTCAATCATGGGGTACATCTGTTCAGCAAAAACAAGAAATTGCCACTCTGGAAGCTGAATGTAAGATGCTGAGAAACATGGTTGTAGATTTGAGCAAAGGATCTCAAGTCGGGGGCTTCTAATCAAAGGATGTCAATCATTCTGCTCAAGGGGCTTTAAGGAAGAAAACACAGTCCACCAGGTGATAGAGGATATGGAGCTTGGAAATCAGGACTCTATTCCCACCAATGTTGGACTGGAAGAAGCTCTCAGCCGCAATATCTTTTGCTAAGTTTTAATGTTCTTTAATGTTATCAGGATATTAGGTGTTTTTTCAGAGTATATAGCCGTAAGAAGTACTGGGATGTTTTGCCTAAAGATATACGTAAGCTCTACTTTTTGCATATAAAGTGCTGTCTATTTTGCTTAGAAACTCTGGACAGCAGTAATACGTACTTTCACTGTTTAGATTAGCTACAGCTTTTATATAATACAAATTTTCCTGGTTTCAGTTGAAAAAAAAAACAGAACGCCTATTGGAATGCCAAGCGGGTTATGGTCAAATGGTAAATCAATCCCGACAAGAACATATTGCCATCCTAATGTGGCCAATATGTTGTACTATGTAGTTAACGGTTTCTTCTAGGCAGGTGAAAGTCCAGGGAGATTTTAATGAAATAGAAACCCATTGTACGAGGATCCTAAGCTGAAGGTCTCTCGCACACAAAAGTATCTAACCACCAAAAAACAAAAACGCCTACTAGAAGTCGTTGGAAAAATACAAAAAAACTCCTATCAGGAACCATTGGGTCATAGACCTACTATTGATAACGCTAAATGATGCAAACATGTGAGGACCATGGGAAGGCTCAGAGAAGGCCGAAATGTTGCAGGGAATCACCTAAATTATTGAATGGCAAATCGTATTACAGCAGCCACTTAAATATCCGATATATTTTTTTCTCGTTTTTCTTTAATTTATTTTTATTTTTTTGAAGGGGGGCAAATACTTCGAAATCTTCTAAGGAAGAAGACAGTAAAAACATCAGTCGAAATGTGTCCTGAAAAAAATCCATGAGTTGCAGCAAGAAGCTAATAAATCTGAAGTAACTTATCCAGATTTAAAACCCTGCGAACACCATTAATGCGAAGCTGAAATGAATTAGGTAATTCAACTGCTACATTTTTTGTAAGGAATTCGACTTACCAGTGCCAAGGAACTTCGTCGCGTTCCGTATCGTTGTGGAAATTGATCGAGATCAAGGAAAGGCCCCATAAAGATCGATAGCAAAGCCAAAATAACCAGCATCGATCCACAGAGGAACAAAATTGAAGGCATCCTCATATGCAAACGAACTTTCTGTTGATGTTGCTGCTGCTGCTGCGCCATTGCCAAGTTCTCACCGGAAACCCCTTCCTTCGAACGCTCGGTTTAATATTACTAAAATTCAAGAACTTTTATATGCAGCTTTAACCAATAACACAAAAACCCTAACTTAAACCCTGATCCATTGAGCACGCAGACTTTGCACTGTAAAACCTTGGCTTTTGACGACCATTTCCTTCGTCATTAAATTTTGTAAGCATCTCAGAGAAACGCACCAACCCTTAAGCGATCAGAATGTCCCGGTTTCGAAACATGATCCCAGAATAGCTGTGCCCCATGGGCCGCTTCCCAGGGGGTCATTTTGGTAAAGATATTTGTCAATGCCGTGCAGTGACGAGCCTGCAATGGTGCCCTGTGGGCTTCAGTAACCCCATAAAACCCTCCTCGTCTTCCTACTGCGGCCATTACAGGATTTTCCATCCACCTGTGAATCAGAGCGCGAACAACTCATTTCATTTGCATTTACTCTGATATTCGTGCATTTCAGATTTCGCTCCGGCTTCAATTCCGTTCCTTCTCCTTCTCCTAGGGATTTTGTAATCTCACATTCAGAACAATTGTAATTTCTCTGTCATTCTTTACTTCCGTCTCTTTCGCCTCGGGAAATTAGCGGTTGCGTGTTTACAGATATATATTCCCCGAGATTTAAGCAAACGTCTTTTTCACCGCATTGCGCTTGGCGTTAGACGTTGGACTGAATCCTTGGATTATGAACACGTTGTCTTTTGTTGTATGATTTGTTTTATCATGGTCATGCGGGATTGTGATATTTGCAATTGTCGCTTTCTTCAATATCAAAAGGAAATATTTCTAGTCATAAAATGTGAAGATAGATATTCATTGAATAATTCAATCAACACTCTTGATAACTTAATGTCTACACCTTTTACCATGGCAATAACTCTAATCCTTAAGAGTAGTGAATAAGTCATTGTAGCGAATATATAGCTTGTGAGGCAACTCTCCTCTTGTTACTCTCGCGTATAAAACTTCCTCTAGAATGGGAGAGAAGAGACATGAATCAGATTCTTCATATTAGGAAAGTGATCTAATTATATTGTGCTCAATGGATGCAAAAAAAAAATCGATGAGAATAATACCCCAACTGTCAATAATTCAAGGAGATTAGATGTTAGTTATAACAAATTCAAGAAAGGGACAAAAACGCAAGGGTGTGATTTTTCAAGGCATGGTTGTAATTAGCTCCTCAAACACACGGTTGAAAGTTTGAAAATCTAAATCTCGATCTAAGGTACGTCAACATTGAACTTCAAAATCAAAACAAGGTGATATGAACAATGGAACTCTCTCGGAAAATGAACAATGTTGAATATGTTCCTTCCTTCTAATAGAATTCTTCATCTAACTCTTTGCTCACCATAAACTCTACTAGCAACTTAAGGAATGGATGGATTGATGGTCATTGTACCTATCCCCCCAGGGCTTCAACTCCAATGACTTGCTCCAACATCAATTGCACCAAGACTTCCTACATTGTTGAACTACAAAAGCTCTATATTTCTCATGGTAGCGACAATCAATGAATTGTTGCATTCGGTTATCTAAGAATGCATTATTGTGTTTGGTTTTATGTCTCCCAACTTCACAGGATCTCCTTCCTTCAATCCAATGCCCCTACCTTCTCATTCCATTCCGGAGACTTTACCCATGATGTATCCTCCACCACTTCCTCTTTTGGCTATGAAATACCTAAGAAAGTCTAAACAATGTTGTAACACCCTCTTTCCCCCCAGTTTGTAAAAATAACTAGACTGGCCAAGAATTGTGGCAAACTCATGAATGTGAATATGTGATGTGAATGGACCTTATGGAAAAGGTCAATAAATGTGAATAACATTATGAATTTATATTGCAGGACTGTTAAGAGGGGATGTGCAGAAAAGAGACCACGATGGCGGTGGAAGGCACCTGGGAAGGTGGCGTTAACTTCCACCGAGAATTAATACCGTATTTGGACTCCACTGGCCCGGAGAACCAAAAGCGGCTCGCTGGCTCTGAATTTAATGCCTTGCAGGCTGGCAGGTTGATGGCTTAATGAGGGATGGGGAGGTGAACCGCATATCCGTAGAGCCATCGTGACTGACCAGCGCGAGGAAAATCGCGCCACACGCAACCTCGCAAGAGGATAAGGCGTGGGGTAGAAGCGATTGGGGGCATACGCGAGGGGAGAACTCTGGCATTATGCAGAGTGAGTGATAGCAGAGAGGAAGGAGAGTAACCTTCGCTCCTGGTCACTGGCAGACGGAGACGCAGTCTCACAGCATCGTGGTCTCAGCTCGGGGGTGGCTAGTGGTAAATCCGCTGGGAGTCACTGAGCCTACGGTTGGGTGGAAACGAGCACCCCTCTCAGCAGTTGTATAACCCCTGGTGTTATTTCTGATAAGTGTTTTGCCTTTGGCATCTTGAAATATATGTATTCTGATAATTATGCTCATAAGCTGTGAAAACTGTGAATGATTTCATTATAAGAATGTCTATATGGTGTTTTGAACAGTACTAGTAGTTATATATTTGTATGGAAAGACTATATGTAGCATATGTCCTCATGAATCGTTATTTATATGCACACTGATCTAATTCAGACTCCATGTCTGGTTCGAGGGAGGACGATACCCTTATTTGCTTCAGATAGAACCCTAGGTAAACCTTCCCAAAGGGATACCCTCCTAGTTAAAAGCCCATCAAGAACCTGGAAGAAGGACGTGAGGGTGCAAGGCCTTAAGAAATCCCTGATAGGTATTGAATCGACGGAGGAGATCCCGTCGGGAGATCTGTGGTCACTCACGACCATCAGATCGGAGGAAAAAGCTGGAAGGTTAAGTACCTTATCCCTGATAGGTGTCGATCGATGGACAAGATTCCATAAGGAAATCTGCGGTCACACTCGATCGTTAGATTGGTAGGAGAAGGTAAGGATGTTAATAGCCTTACCCCTTTGTTTTCTGTGTCTTCGTGGGCAACGAAGAATTCGGGATCGTAGATCTCTAAGGTCCATGAGAGTATCTGGACCGTTGATTTTTCCACGTCCAGGGAGTCGTGGAAGAATGCACGGGTAGGAGCCGATCTGAGCCATCAGATCTCGGCTGGAAAACCTGACAGTCGTTGGATCTGTCCGGAGTTACCCGAGGGTTAAGACCCCAGGGTATAGGGGCGAAAACCTCGGAATAGATATGAGTCATCCGAGCGACGGAGGCCACATGTCGCAAGATCTCCCATTTCGGGAAATCAAGAATCGCGAAATCGGGAGTCCTGGCGACAAGGGATCGAGACTTTCCATGGTGGAAACACCGGAATAGATCTGAGTCGTCCAAGCGACGGAGGCCACGTGTCGCAAGATATCCCATTTCAGGAAATCAGGAATTGCGAGATCGGGAGTCCTGGTGACAAGGGATCGGGACTTTCCATGGTGGAAACCCCGGAGCAGTCGTAGACCATCCGATTTAAGGAGGCGACGTGTCGAGAGATTACCCGTTTCGGGGAATCGGGGATTCGGGAGTTCCGTTGACAAAACTCGGGCTCTCGCCTTGATAAATCCCGACCCATTATGTCGCGACGTTAGCATGTGGCTAAGTCCCGATGAACGGACGAGATTCCTTCGGGGAATCTCAGGGTCTGTAACGACCGTCCGATGTGAGGAAGAGATGTTGACTTTAAGCTGGGGTGTGAATGCACTTTAAGATAAGTAACGAGCAGATCTGGACAGCCAGAGTCCACCCGCCCAGATTTACGGCTGAGGTTTCATTCCGGAGGCCCCCTGTTGTTCTGCCTTTAGTGGTGGGGGGGGGGGTCCGAAATCGAACGTGCAACTCTCAAACGGTCGAGATTAATTTTTCATGATCAACGGCGCTCAGGTGGATTCTGGACCCCCCTTGCCATTCTGCCTTTAATGGGGGGGGTCTGGAATAGTGTGGCGTGCAAAGTGGGGCCCCCTCATGTCATGTCGACTAACTTGTCGTGTTTCCCTCTCTGCCACCTGTATTCCACTTAACCACGCAACAAGGTCGTGTCTCAATGGATGTTCTCTAGACCTGATTAGCATTTGTTCCTATTGGTCGTTGGCTAACCCGGTAGGGATTCGTCCCCATTGGCCGGTCGCTGGCCCTGTCGAGGTTTGGCGGTTGCCAAGTCGAACGACTCGACATCACTGTAGCGCCGAGGCGCGAAATATGAAAGAGGCATTGCGTTTATTTGAACTATGATCGTGACCCACGATCACATGGGAACGAAGGGAGAAAGAGAAAGCCAGCTTACGCTGGGCCTCCATGGATGTTTTTAGGGCTTCTGGTTCGGCAGAAGACCAGAAAATTTTGATTTAGGTAGTAGGTATGTGACAAAGTGGTATCAGAGCATGGTTACAACACTCGGCCTGATTGGGCTCATGCACGAGTAGCGCATGAGCTCCGTTTGAAGTACTCCTACGGAGAGTAACCCCCCTAACGTAACTCTCTTGTCCAAGATTAAAAAAAACTTGGAAAACGAGAACCTGGCTGTGTATGTATGTGAAAGAGTTATAAATTATGCGCAGATTATAAAATGTATTTAACTCTTGACTAATAACCAGCGTTTGTCTTTTCACCCAAGCAGAGGATCAGCCGCGGGAATCTACAGACGCAGAGTATGGTGACTCACCAAGAGGTGGGAGAAGGCTCCCACAACAGAGACAAAGAGTCTGACGAAAGAAGAGCAATAGGAACCCCTCCAAATCTAGTCGAGACTGTGAGGAGTCTCATGATCGAATTGCAAAGCTGCAAGGCCGACAACGAAAGGATGATGAAAGAACAAGAAAAGCAAACTGAAATTAATGTAGTTTTACTGCAGAGCTTATCCGACCTACAACGACAAATGCAGCATGAACCCGAGATGTAGAAACATGGTCGTATCAGTGGCCATACTGAGAGGAGCACCTCAAGAAAGGTCCACCCCAGAGGTAAAGGACTAGTGTCAGACGATTCCACAGAGAAGGAAGCTGGCGATTCAGAAGGCTCTTCCAGCAGTAGGACCAGTTCCTATTCTCAAAGAAAACAGAAGAAGCAAAAGACTCCCAAGGGTCATAAATTTGAGGAATTCAGAAAGGCCAAACCTCCCTCCTTCGACGATGAGGTAAAGAAGGGAGAGGAAGTCGAGGCCTGGCTACTTGGACTAAAGAAATATTTCAGAGTCCATGATTTTTCAGAGAATTTGAAGGCCCGCGTGGCCACTTTCAATCTGAATGGAAAGCCTTCCATCTGGTGGGAAGACCTTAAGAATATGAAAGGGGTCCGCGAGGAGGACCTGTCTTGGAAACAGTTTGAAAAATACTTTCGGAAGAAGTATTTGTCGGAAAGATATTTCGACGAGAAGGCTAAAGAGTTTTATGAACTCAAACTGGGGCAACTCACTATAGAGGAATATGTCAACAAATTCCTCGACTTATTGAGATATGTACCCTACATCAAAGC
>ML796513.1:238875-260596 GCA_009831015.1 Picea engelmannii | reverse complement strand
GCAATGTCATACTGCTGAATACCTATGAACATAATGGGTCGGCTCGTGATGAGACCTCCCATCCTCTTGGTTAGGTCTTGTTTTATTATTATTTTTCTTAGGGTCCCTTTAGTTTCTTATCGAGAGGCTTTTTATTGCCTTCTCGGGGATCCCCTTGGCGAAGCATCTCTAGGTTTGATTTCCTATGGCTTTTATCTTTTACCAGCTGCTTTTACCCCCTGGGCCTTTAGCCCCTTCTTCCCACAAGACAAAGTGTAACCCTCAAAGGTCATCCTAATGGCCAGATTAGGGGAATAGGATGGATGAGTGGGGTATAAGATGTAAATATGATAAGATGGTGGGAGCGGACAATGGCTCTGCAAATCCCTCTTGGTGGCTAACCAAAACCCACGAATACAAGCCTTCTAAGTCACCCAATCAATCACCCCAACAATGGTCAAGTGGATTAGTGTAAGATCCAAGCAGTCATCTTAAATGAAAGGAACCTAATGCATATATAAGAAGGTTATATTGATCAAACATGACACATACCATGATACCTTGGACCAATTACCTCATGGAGCAAGCGTCCTCTCCGATGCAAGTCCAAGCTGGTGGTGATGGGAGCTGATGCTGCTGACAAAACAATTATGGTGGAGAAGAAGACAGATGGGCCCTCCAGGGCCATTCTCAGGTCAATCCTACTCTCGGTACTCCATGTCTAGGACCTGTGGGCCTCGAGACATAATCTCCTAGTTATCCCTAGATATCGGGGATAACAAGGCCCCCTCCTGTCATGTCAACTAACTTGTCACGTTTCCCTCTCTGCCACATGTATTCCACTTAACCGCGCAATGGGGCCGTGTCTCATTGGCTGTTCTCTAGCCCTGATTAGGATTTGTTCCTATTGGTCGTTGGCTAACCCGGTAGGGATTCGTCCCCATTGGTCGGTCGTTGGTCCTGTCGGGGTTTGGCGGTTGCCAAGTTGAACGACTCGACATCACTGTAGCGCCGAGGCACGAAATATGAAAGAGGCACTGCGTTTATTTGAACTGTGATCGTGACCCACGATCACATGGGAATGAAGGGAGAAAGAGAAAGCCAGCTTACGCTGGGCCTCCATGGATGTTTTTAGGGCTTCTGGTTCGACAGAAGATCAGAAAATTTTGATTTAGGTAGTAGGTATGTGACAAATGCATATTCTCATCGCCAAATCAAATACCCATCGTAGTTTGATTGTATTTCTCAAACAATGGCTCTATTTTCCATCTTCTTTAGCTCATTTTGAAGCTATTGAAAAACCCTATGACTTCTCTACTTTCTTTGAAATCCTATTCCTCACGGATTTTCCCCGAGTTGGTCTGCAAGCTTGCAGTTCCAAAGAGTGACTGAGATTAAATGGACAATAATTATAAATCAATTTGACAATTATGGTTGATGTGGCACCAACATGCACTTGTAATATTGTTGAGAAAGATGTCCTCCATATGCTTTGTCATTCCTCTAGGGTTTCACTTGCAATAACATTCCATTACCCTTCCTTCTCGAACTTCCTTGAACAACTTCTTTATCCCTCCACACATCACCATATCATAGTTGACATGGTGCCTAAATTCTTTACATGTGACCCTTACTGATCAGCTTATCCACTACTACATTCATGGTTGACAAAACCTATGTTGACTTGCCATTTTACTTTGTTGTTGGGTTCTTTGTTGGTAGCATGCATATTCAAAGATCCCTTATCAATGACCTTGTTGTCAATGACTTTGTTGTTGACACATGTTTTTGATGCCTTTGTTGTTAGTCACCCACCTTTTTGGTAGATCCCTTGTTAGTAATCTCCTTATCGATGACCTCCTTGTCTCTAAATTCAATGTATACATGAGACTTAACCACTTTTAGGATCTTATTTCATAACAAACCTCCCCTCTTGGGGGCTTAAGAACTTAGTCAAAGTTTCAAGCATATTTGCCTTCCGCAATTGCCCCTCAAATAAATAATTTGATTGGTCTTATGCTCACCCCGATAAACGCTTGCAAGGTTCTTATTGAAGAAGATAATCTTGTTGTTGCTTGAATTTGCCTTCTACTCAAGTCTTCATCTCTGTACCAAGTTTGCCTCCCTTAGAAATCTACCTCTTCTCTTGAGTTTGCATTCATATTGTGTTTGCCTTCCTTAGAAGTATGTGTCTAAATTTTGCCATGTATGTTGAGTTTGCCTTCATTGTTTATTGATTTCCCTTGATCATGGAAGAATGAGTAGCCACATGTTTCTAGCAAGACAACATGAGAGAATAAGAGTGTCAACCTACTCGAGGTTTTCAAATGGCTCAATTGTACTTCCATGTACACTCCTCAACAAATTGTTGTTGCTACAAGTACTCTCACTACATCGAGAACACCTTTTTGCGGAGGTTTTTAGTATTACAAAATTTGGCAAAATTAAAAAAAAAAAAACCTATGCTACAACCTCCTCTATTGGTTGCAGAGGTTTTAATGGATGTTCCATATAACTAAAATAATTTGGGTGGGTGGAGGTTTTTTTTTGGGTGCTTTTATTGTCAAAACGCACCGGTGCGCACACATAAATGAGAAGCATCCATACCGATGTTGTTACAATAAATTTTGCCTCACCCCATGCAACTTGCTTGGATGGCCTTTCTGTTTCCCTATGCAGACCTGAAGTCCCCTTTTGTACCTTCTGGAGCCAAAAAAACACATTTTTCCACATATCTGCGCCCTATCAGTTAAACAACAAGCGTATATGCAGGTTGCTCCACTACAGCCCCTGTACATCGGGTTTGGTGCTCAAAATTAAAAATTATGTTGGGTTTCCATGCTATGTCACGAGATCCATGATCCTTGACTTTCCATATATTGGAAACGCTCTGACTCAACCCTTCAGTTCCATTTGAAGACTATAAATTGAGCCATATCCAAGCCTTGGAAAAAAAAAAGAGAATTCAACTTTGAGAGCAAAGACACTCTGGAGAAATTTCACTTCATATTAGGTCTACATCCCTTTGTCCTTGAAAGTCTGAACTCGTTGTTCATACCCAAAGCTCTTCCTTATTTGTGATGGAGAATCTCATTGTCTCCTTTATATGAGCTTACCTTTGGTGGAGGCCCAGCTGGAGGGACTTAGTTTCTCGGTTCCGATATGTGTTGTTACATAAGTTTGTCACCTATATACTTATGTTGATCATTTTAATAGAAATATATTTTCTCGTCCAATTGATATCTTGCAAATATTTGAATTACTATTCCATGGGCATATTTGTCATGTATGTTAATGGATTATGCTAATCTATATGCTAACACTATATATTGTCACCATATGCTTGTGTATCTTGGTTGTCGAGGACAAGTTGTAGGTATAAAGCTTTGAGTTGTGTGCTCAACGATGGTCTTCATCGAACTTCCGGACGAGGTAGGCTCTTGACCTTGTCTTGTTAGGATTTCATTTATATAGGATACTTGGGATTAGAGTTGATTTATGCATGTCATTCTGGTTGTTGTGGTTTACCCCATGCCATAGAGTGTTTTCTCCTTGATTTTCTCTCTGTTAGCCTGAATTTCCTTGTCACCTAATTGCTCGACAACCTATTTTTACTTTTCATCTAAAGTTTCTTGGCTTAACCCTTGCCATGTCAGTGTTTTACTATATATATATGTGTGTGTGTGTGTGTGTGTGTGTGTGTGTGGTTTTTCCCTTAATAGACGTGTACATACACGAGTTGTCCTCCCGTAGGGTGCGTACATACGTGACTTTTGCTCAAACAGTCGCGTACATCAGCTCTTTAGTATTGTTGGCTAAGTTTGGTGTTTGTTGGGTGAGTTTGGTTGGTTGTTGAGTCTTCTTGGGTCTCTGTCCTGACTGTTAAGTGCTTACATAGTGATAGGAAACCTTCTTATTGTGGAATTTTCGGGCGGTAATCTTTCTTATCATCTTTTTCATTGGTTGTCCTTACACATTGGTCTGAGCGTTTGCTTCTTGGTATCCTTCTTGGCTTGTCTCTTTTTGCTTGCAGTAGGGTTTGTATGTGAAGTTGTTATTCAATCCTTGCATTTTCGTTTCTTTATATCGAAAATACAAAAACATTTGCTCATTTTTCATTATTGCATTTGCTCTTTTAATTACTTTGCATTGATTTTGACACATGTGGAGAGATTGCATTTCATTGAAATTGTAGAGATTGCATTGAAAGTTGCATTTAGAAGCATACCATCTCTTTATAATTCAAGATTAGTACTTAGCAATGTTTTTATATTCTCTTCTTTTATATGCTGAATCAATTTCACGACCACACCTCTTGAGTAAGAAGAAGCCATTAAAAGTAACGTTGATTAATTAAAATTGATTAGCAAGGATTTTATTTTTCAGGGTACACAAACAAGTATAGGACATAGGGCCTTGGAATAGGATTTTGTGAGTAAACTTCTTCAAGGCTATTAAACTAAACACACGTGTCTGACCAGGGAGTGGTGAAACCCATTGCGTAATTAGTGACGTCATGAGGCTCTGCTCACACTGGAGTTAAGCACGAAGTCACGCGAAGTTAGTTGCATATATAGCCCTCTAATACCTTCTTAACGTCAGAGATATTTTTGGGGTTCTATTCGTATTTGGGGGTCTTGCTAGTACCTTTACCTCTGTGAGAGGTGGTGCTTTCAAGATTTTGGGCTTTGTTACCCTGCCCATACAGTGGACCAGACTTATGATTGTTTGCATGTGCATTGGTTATATTGTGGTGACTCTAGTTGCTTGACATAGGTAGCCACATAGGTTACATGTAGAGGTTATTCTGTAGGTACCCTGAGTCAGATAAGGGTCAGACAACACACAACCTTTATGGAGGATTACCTCTTCGGGGGGATCTGACCGACTGCGTTATTAATCCCATGAGGGCCCTTATAACTGATTTTGATGCCTCCAATCTTTTGAAGGGAGTCTAAGGCCCCTCTTTGGTGAGACATACATACTCTAGTGAGGGAGGCCCCATTTTCAGCCACTATATCTTGTTTGTGTGCATTTGGCCTTTTTGATTTATTTTGGTGTGCTCTCTGATTGTTAGTTGGCCCTAGGATTTGGTTTTATATCTCGAGTCCCGAGTCATCGTGGAGCAAGACCAACTTCCTCGCAGGTCTCGTCACTTGTTGAAGTTACCACCGCATCTTGAGTCTTTAACGAAGTTGCCTTCTAAAAGGTGTAAAGTTAATAAACATGGTACATACATCTCCACCTCCCAGACTTGTGATCATCTAGTTATGAGTACTGAGTCAAAATCGAACGTCACGGGGATTCCCTCGACTCCTATGTCTTCTGTGATTAGTGGGATCCCTTCGACTCCTTCAGCCTCGATGGTTGGGGTGTCGAAGATCCCCGCCCCTACAGCTACCCAACTTATGGTTTCTACTCGACCCATAGGAACGAACCCATTCGGGTCTCTTTTTGGTACGCTAGGATACAATTCTCAGTCAATACCTTCGGTCTCTAATCCATTTTCTTTTGGTATGCCCAACATGACGTTGCAAATCTCATCCTCTATTCCAATAGTTAATGCGAATCCTAGTTTTGGACCTGGGGAATGGCTCCTCTGTATGCTCCTCTCTCGTTTGGAGGAGGCCATATACCCCAAATGAATCCTACAGTTGGAGGTTGACCTCCTTTTTCTTTCGAGCCTAATCCTAGTCTCAATGCTCCTAGATGGAGTGCTCAACCGAGCGGACAAGTCACTTCCTATATTCTGTCCTTTATCCCCTCTTCCTCCATGTTGATTCCAACAAACACATTTATTATGGCGAATCCCCCTGTTAGTCTCTAATTTTGTCTTGTTTTAGTGAGAAACCCTTATCCTAAACCCTTCTTACCTACGCTTCAATTTTTTGTTTTCAGTTGATTTCAATTTTTGTTTTTAGAATCTTATGGTTTGCATTTCGATTTTGAATAGTTTATTTAAGTTTGATTTTGAAAGACATGGTTTTAGATGAGGTGTCACCTTATATGCCTGTTTGAATTTCATATATTCAAATTTTGCTAAGTCATTAATAGCGCTACGGGAATAATGTTATTCCCGTAGCGCCAAAATAATCATGCCTTGATACGCGCCTGCCACAGATTTCGTTATGATGACACGAATCATGGATTGAGAGTTCGCATGCGTCCACAATAGCTCAGAATCATTTACTGATTCAAACCGTTTCACAGTCTGATTGCTGTGTACCCGCACAAGACTGGTTTTAAATCACCCAATTCTCAATGATCATCATATTATCCCTGGTTGATTTTGTTGAATTTAGACGCAGGTGTTCGCTCAAAAGAACGTTTTACACTAACAAATTGCAAGTGGTGAATTTGGAACCCGAGGACACTAGTTACAGAATTGAGTTTTGATGGTGCAAAAGAGGAGCGGACAGGTAGTCAGAATAGAACCAGAGGGTGTCGAACTACTTGAAGCCTATCCTTAGATGGCTCAAAGGTTCAGAGACGCTGGGTGGTTTGAATTCCTTACCACTTTTCAAGGTTACGATGAGCAGGTCTCCATGGAGTTCGCTCTGAATTTTGATGGTCACGAGGTGGAGATCGGTAAGATGTTGATGCTGGTGACAGAGTAGACAATTGCAAAGGCTTGCAGGTTGGTGGTTGGAGGAGAAAGATGGTGGAAGAAGGAGCATGTGGTTACAGAGTTTGTAAACCAATTCCTGCTTCCAGATAAGAAAAATCCGAATTGGAAAAGGGGAGTACCTCGTAGCTGGATTCAACCCGAATGACACACTGCTCTGATCGTGATCCACAGGTATATCACCTGCAAAGGTAGATTCTCACTGGTCTACATCTACCACATTAAGATTCTAATGCATTTAAATGGTGATTACCCTTTGAATCTCCCTTATTTCCTACTCAAAAGCTTGACAAAGATGTCAAAGAGGGTGCAGTCACTTTCTACCAATGCTAAGAGCAGTTTGTTTCATCAAGTCCTGATCAAAATGTTAGTTATGTCTGCTTTGAGAGAATTACAGAAGCCCTGGAGTTGGGTCACGCAATCTTTGAACCCTAACACACAGACCAATAAACAAAGGAAAGGAAAAAGGGGAAAGACTGTTACATAGAGTCGAGATATTTCAAACGATCAAACCCCTGTGAAAGAGGAGATGCCTGATATCAGGATGACGAAGAGTAGTAGAAGTAAAAGACCTAGGTGGGATCCAGAAAGTGAAACATTTTCTGAAGAAGATGTTAAAGGGGAAAATGATTCAGATAAAGGTTTTGATACTCAAGCTACAGTCAAGCATGAACCGCCATCAACCAGTAGCAAGGGTGCTACAGTCAAAGGGAAAAGGGTCAAAGGTGCGCTTATATCATAAAAACCTAGAAGGAGTTCTACTAGGGTCACCAATAAGTATAGACTGACGTCAAAGGCCATGTTTAATCCTTCAATCAAAGAAGAAAATGTCATAGTTATAGAAGACAACTCTGAAAATGTTGAAGCAGGTACCAAGAAAAGGGAAAAAAGAACTTCATTGCCCAAGAAACTAGTTAGCAAAGGTAAAAAAATAATTTCATCATCTACAGGGCCTGTAACGAGAGCTTCAACCAGATTAGCAAAAGCTAAAGAGATGGCTAAAGGTATCAGTGAAACCCCTAAGAGTAAACAGGATTACTTTGAAGACTGAGATCGCATATCAGATGTGCCTGAAGCTATAGATTTAGCAAGTTCTGATGAAGAACATAGCTCGGGATTAGTCTCAAAGTACCAAGTTAAAGCAAAAGAACCCCAAGTTGCCTTAAACCTGAATGAACCTGCACTGTTTGAAGAATGCTCAGGATTCAGAGTTAAAATCATAACCGATAAAGAAAGGATCAAGAAATTTCAGAAAACAGTGAGACAGTTAAAGAAGGAAAAGGCACAAATAGAACAATGGAATGCTCGCCAGCAAGAAAGGATTCAAGGTTTTAAAAAGAAGAAGAAAGAGCAAAGGGCGTTGCTCAAAGAACTCAGGGAGATAAACTTCAGGCTCTATTGGCACAATGTCATGCTTACCACGCTAAAGCTATTGCTATGATTATATCCTAAAGGTTACATGGAGATTTGCTACAATCATGATTTAAATGTTTCTCAGGAAACATGGCAATGCTTACTCGTTTTTGGTCAGTAAAATGCTAAGACTTCGATCTGTATCACTGAATCAAACTAATTCCTATTTTGTAGAATCAAATGTAATGCTGCCAATATCAAACAATATCAAGTTGTTGCGCTGTGATCTATTTTGGGATTGCAGAAGCTCTTTTTGAGTGAACTACCTTAGTAGATAGATACTATTCGAATCTAGTCATTAAAGCTATACTAGATGATAGGATCTGGAAGTTTTATAGATAGTTTAAATAGACAGAAGAAAGACCATGTCCAGGTCGAAAAATTGGAGATCCAAGGGACCTTTTTGTGAAGCTCATTGTAAAGGCATTTATGTTCAATTTGACACTTAATAGCAAAGGCATATGGATGGTTAGACCCTATTTTTCTACTATGTTATTTCTTTATTCATGCTTGAATTCATTATTCGGATTGCAATGCTTTTTTATTTGTGACTGATAATTTATATAGTGGAAATTTTACTATAGAGATAATTTTTCAAGTTTGATATCAAGCTGATAATCTTGTTTCTTTATGATATTTTGACACAAGAATTCTTGTGAAGTTGACGAATTGAAGGCTTCACCTTCCTTTTTCTTAATTGGCTTAATCCATCTTTGTGTCCACCTTTTATTCAGTCAATGGGATATACTTTGGTCTGATCTTAATTTTCATGTTATGTTGTTACCTTGAAACCAGTTTCAAACGACCTTACTCAAAAAACCAAATCATAAAACCCTCAAAACACTTTTGCAATAAATCAATGATGCCCTAGCTTGCCCTTAGCAATCGAGTGCAACTTTAGGGACTAACACCCCCTATGTCCTCTGGAGAGAATCAATTTCACACTATGGGCAATCTCCATCCTGGAGCTCCTCTGACTGGGGGCAACGTATATAACCCTCATTATACTGCTTTCGTGTGAATGGTGCCCATACAACCTTTTATGAATCAGTTTGGAGGAGGATATTATCCTATCAGACAGGGCCATGGCATATACTAGAACCCTGGGTGCGCTGCAATCCCTCAATCTCAATCTTTCCCGAGAGCATGGGTTCAGACGTCGCAACCCTGAATCCCTTTTCTGGCCGCACTTAATATGCCAGATTTGTCAAAATTAATGAATGACCCTATGCGTCACGATCTGTCATGCCTCCCGTCCCCACCAAGCTTCCTTCAGACATTCCAAAATTTGAAGGTAAGACTAACGAGGATCCAGGTGATCATGTTACTACTTTTCATCTTTAGTGCTCATTTAATTCCCTTAATGATGATATTATTCATTTGAGGCTATTTTAATGTACCTTCATGGGGGTCGTCGTGAAGTTGTACATTGAGCTACCGGGCGGAACGTACAAAAATTTTAATCATATGGTTTTGGTCTTTCTCAACCACTTTTAGTTGTCGGTTCATTACGACGTCAACATAGAACTTTCGTCGACCCTTTGCCAAGATAAGCCACACATATATCGGACCATATCCAAGAGTGGCGTAGAAGGAAGAGGTTGATCAAAGCCTACATTCCTCTAAAGTTTCTATTGGAATGGTTCCTTAAGTCCTTATTGCCTTATATTTTGAAGGATGTCTCTACATCCAGAGTAACATCTGAGGAAGAAGTTATTTTCAAAGCCCAACAATTGAACCTCATATATGCTCAATCTGGGATGTTGTATGAAATTCTTCTTCATGCACCGTGGTTGAACTATGACCCTAGACAAAATCCTAGGCCTCATGCCGATGGCATAATGCTAAGTCTACAGATTTGGTGACGAACCAGTTGAAATATTTGTCTCTAAGCCAGCCTGTAGCAGGACAAGCTTCGAATTCGTCTTCCATTCCCACTCAGTAGGCGGATGTGCATTATGTACAATTGTCAGCCAACCCAAATGCTAACTAGTAACCAGGAGGGAATAGAAGGAAAGGACGAGGTAATAAGCGTAACGGTAGGAAAAATAATAACAAAGCCAAGGACGACACCGACAATGATAGATCGAATGATAATGTTGGTGAGGGCAAGAAAGAAAAACGGAAGGTAAAGTTTCCTTGTAAACTTTGTAAAGATGATCACCTTACCCACCTATGCCCGAAAATTGAGGAAGCCTTGAGGCTCTTATCACAACCGTCCTTTTTGCTGACAAATCCATTTCCACATAATTAACACATGGCCTCGAGGGCCTCCAACACCGTAAATGTGTTGAGCGGGAGTCAAAACCCCTCGACACATGAAGGTGGCCATCTACATGTCAATATGGTCAAGTCCCAGATTGATGTAGTCACTTGATCTTGTGATTATGGTTCTTCACAAACTGTTGTAGGTCCAGAGTCTCCTCCTCCTCCAAAAATTCCCTTGCAGATCGAAAAGTTGGAACCTCTGCCTCGTATTCTGAAAGGAGTACTAAAACGCTCTGCCCATAATCCTAATACCAGAGCTTCCCATAACTATTTGATTGTCGAAGATCTAGGTCAAACCCCTTGTGCAATGTGAGCTTTGGGGGTGTTTCAGACATGTCCTTCACATAGGAGCACTTTGTTATCTACTTTAGGATCTCTAAACCCATGTGGCTCGAAGGTTATTAAGTTTGACATCACAGATGTTAGGCCTCACTTACCTTACCATGTGGCCTTTCAAATCCATGTGGAGTACACAAAAATTACCATCAAACACACTGTAATTGATGAAGGTGTTGCAACATGCGTGATGTCCCTAATCTGTTGGAAAGCCATTGGCTCTCCGACTTTATCCCAATCTATGACTATGTTGACCTCTTTTAGGTGGAAATACAGTGGAGGTTGATGTCAAAGTGGTTGATGCACCTCTCGACTATAATTTACTACTAGGGCGTAATTGGACTTATGCCATGACAACAACTGTGTCGTCCATTTTCCGCACTTTATGTTTTCCTCATGAAGGGAAAATAGTGGTGATTGATCAATTGTCATTTGCGCACGCTAGTCCTAATGCATCAGTTGGACCTTCAATCCCTGTGATCGACAATTCTCAACAGGCAACTAAGATGTTGGTGTCGGAATGTATTCGTCTCTCATGGGTAGCTTTGATTTTGTGGCACCAATTCATCACATTTATGCCATTTCCAGTGATTCTTCGTCGTCGATGAGGTTCGTTCCTCTCTGTACTTTGTATTTCAATGACCCTTGGACCCTACCTTCCCCGATTATGTTGTACGAAGGTTAGTCGCACATTGGGATGGCAATGCCACTGTCGGTAGCAGAAATTGTGTATCAGTATGTTCTTGATGCTATTGCTGACCCAAATCCTTTCTCCTCACAGATGGATGAGGAGGATCTTGTTCTAAATCCCGTATGGGTCATCCAATCTTCTTGTTCACATGATTTCCTCGACAATACTTTACCCTCGAATGAATCCATCTTAGAGGCCATGTATGGTCCTGATTGGCCTTGGGACGATATGGATCATCACTCCTATTTCCTCCCAGAGCTTGTTAGGATCGAACAAGATGACTTTAGATCTACCTTTAGTGAGATGGTCGGTCACGCGGTGGTTCCACTAGATACGCATGGTATTTATGCTGAAGGAAACATGGTGAATTTTTCTCCTACCGTCACGATTGACATCTCTCATTGTTCGCATAGAAAAATTCAAATCTACACCGATCTCATCAAAGAATTTTGCGATGTATTCACTTGGTCGTATAAAGAGATTCCAGGGATCGACCCTAGAATTGTAGAACATGCGATCAATACTTATCTGGATGCTAGACCTGTTTGACAATGTCTTAGAGTTGTTAATCCTAAGAAGGCCCCTGCTATTAAGGTAGAGGTAGAGAAGCTACTTAATGTTGGTTTCATCTAGTCAGTTCCCTTGACTGAATGGGTGTCCAACCCTGTTCCCGTGAATAAAAAATAAGAAACCATTTGCGTATGTATGGATTTTCGAGACCTGAACAAGGCTTGTCCTAAAGATAACTTCACGACTCCGTCCATTGACTAGATTCTTGATGAGTGTGTAAGAAGCGAATTTTTTTCTTTTATGGACGGATTTTCAGGGTATAATCAAATTCAAATCAAAGCCAAGGATCAACATAAGACGGTGTTTAATTGTCCTTGGGGTACTTTTGCATACCAGAAAATGCCTTTCGGCCTTTAAAACATCAGAGCAACCTTCCAACATGCCATGACCTTTGATTTTCACGATCTCAAGCATATTGTCGAAGCTTACCTCGATGATCTCGCTGCTCACTCTCGCAAGAGAGTAGATCACTCCACTCACCTTCGATTAGTATTTGAGAGATGTCGTTACTATTGCATCCAGTTGAACCCTCATAAGTACATCTTCTGTGTTAGGTCTGGTCGTCTTTTAGGATTCTTAGTATTTGAGCATGGGATCATGGTATATCCTATGAAGGTTGAGGGAATACTTTGATTGCCTCCCCCGTGCAACATTCGACAATTTCAAGGTTTACAAGGGAGGGCTAATTTCTTGCATCGGTTCATAATGAACTATGCCAATTTAACTAAGGGTTTCATGCATCTTTTGAAGAAGGATACTCCGTTTATATGGGATGAGCAAGCCCAAGAATCCTTGAATGCTCTTAAGAAAGCTTTGGTATCAGCACCTCTGTTGAAGCCTCCATACTACATTAGCAACTATTTGCTTTATGTCACCACATCCGAAGGGAAGGTTGGTATGGTTCTGGTTAAGGAGGAAGATGAGCTCCATGAGCACATTGTCTACTATCTCAGTCGAAACCTAGTCAGTCTTGAACTTAAATACTCTCACGTAGAGAAACTAACATTGGTCGTCGTACATGCAATTCAAAGATTACAACATTATATATTACTTTGCAAAACTATCGTAGTTGCATATATCGATCCATTTCAATACGTCCTCATCAGACGTATCATAGGGGGCAAATACAATACGTGGACTTTTATTTTGCAAGAATTTGATCTCGATTTTGCTTCGGCGAAGTCTAAGAAATCGCTAGTTTTTGTCGAGTTGATATCAGACTTCCCTCGACTAGATGAAGACATTTTTCATGACGATTCATTCGCAGATGAACATATCTTCCTTATCTTGTCTTTGGACCCCTGGTATGGAGACATTCTAATTTACCTTCAAACCTTGAAGATATTCCAGCATCCATCGAGAGACGATCGACGACGTATACATCATTAGGCTAAGAACTACCTTATCATCGGAAACACTTTGTATCGTAGAGGATTAGATAATATTTTACGTCATTGCTTGACTCACGAGGAAGTTAATTTTGTTCTCAATGACTGTCACAGTGGGGCTTGAGGTGGTCATTTATCCGAGCTTGCGACAACCCAAAAAATATTGCGAGCCAGTTATTTTTGGCCGTCAATTTTTAAAGATTGTGTTGAAGCGGTCAAGAAGTGTCACCCTTGCCGGGTGTTCGCTCAGAAAATGCACTCACATCCAACCTCTCTTCACCCAATCATCAACGTCAGTCCATTCACCAAGTGTGGGGTAAATTTTATGGACTGTAACCTAACTTCGGCTGGGGGGCATCAACATATCATTGTGTTTGTGGATTACTTCACTAAATGGCCAGAGGCCATGCCTACCATTAAATTCGATGGTAATACTGCAACATTCTTCGTATTCAACCAAATTATATCCCGGTTTGGAATCCCAAAAGATATTGTCACTGATCATGGCAGTCACTTTCAGAATTAAATGATGAAAGAGTTAGCATCAAAATTGGGGTTTAAGCACGATCATTCTTCCCCTTATTATTGTCAGGCAAATGGACAAGTAGAGGCGGTTAATAAATCTCTCAAGACCATCTTGCAAAATACTGTCAGCCAGAGTAAGTCTGACTAGCATCTGATGCTTTACCCTGCACTTTGGGCATATCGAACCTTAGTAAAGACTTTCACCATTTTTTCTCCTTTTCAGCTAGTACATGGCATGGAGTCGATTCTTCCGATTGAATGTGAAATCCCTTCCCTCAAGTTGGCAATTGAGCTCCTGCCTGACACATCTGATCTTGAAGAACGCCTTGTGCACCTAGAGCGTCTTGATGAGCAGCGTTGAGATGCCTCTACAACTATCGAAGCGAATAAACGACGTGTTAAGGTTCAGTATGATAGGTCTGTCTGTCCTCGATAGTACGTTGAGGGTGACTTGGTTCTTCTATATGACCAAGCCAAAGAACTATTAGGGGCAGGTAAGTTCAACCCCATGTGGCATGGTCCTTATATCGTGCGACGTCTCTTAGAGAAAGGAGCCTATGAATTGGAGGATTATGAAATGAATATGTTGGATGAGCCCATAAATGGGCTCTACCTTAAAAGGTATTACGCTTAAGCCCTCAAATCTTGGGTGTGGCCTTTTGTAT
Organism: Picea engelmannii; assembly: GCA_009831015.1. Lineage (NCBI taxonomy): Eukaryota > Viridiplantae > Streptophyta > Pinopsida > Pinales > Pinaceae > Picea > Picea engelmannii. Next base: position 246,136 of record ML796513.1, on the reverse strand, counting down.
ACTAGTGTATCTTATTGTATATACATATTTTCCTTTGTGTCATTGACTTGTTTATCAAGTTTTCCCTTGGTTGGCATGTGTCAATGAAATATTCAGTTTACCTAGGATTCACGAACAGTGTCGGTCGTCATATGCAGAACATGGCTTTCACTACTTGGGTCATTTACTCACCATAGGGTCAGCTGGTGTCTTCAGGTGGCGTTCGTCTGGAGCCATCAACAAATAATGTGGTTGAGTATAATGTTGTTATAGAACTATTATGCGACGCCATTTCACATGGTGTTCGGTCTTTAGAGGTTCGCCTGGACTCCCAGTTAGTCGTATGTTAGTTAAATGACAATTATCGTGTGCGAGACCCTACTCTACTCCGACGATTCCTACGAGTATGAATTTTGGAGTGATACTTTGATTTTCTTACTTATAATCACATACCTAGAAGTTCTAATAATGTATCAGATGCATATGTTAATTATATTTTATATTGGCATTTATCACATAACTAAGCAAAGAAAACACATTCATGCATGTACACATTGCAACATATATAAGTAAAGCCAAAGACCAATTTTTTTTATATTTCATCTTTTCAAAAATATGGTGTCATAATAAAAAATGGGCCTCACACACTCAAAATACATATATGGTCGGTATATAATATGACCATGGCATCTATTCCTGTGGCATCGGATGCGTATCATGATAGCACACTATGACGTTTGCAAGACGCCAGAAGAGTTTCACCCACACATGGGGTACACCCACCACTTGTCGCTACACAACCTCTAGCAGATCTTCCACTTGAACCATAGGAATCATGTGCGTCAATTGAGACAGGTTCCCCTGCACATTCTGCAACACTCTCTCTGCATCTCCTCCCGCGTGCTCATATCCCCTGCTCCTCAGACGATCTTATGGGACTCCCTCTAACCATCGTCGACCTACATCTGCGTGACAAAGCAATTGTTGATACATGATACCATACAAAAATATTTGTGTTTTTTATTCTTTTTGAAAAACACACAAAAAAGAAATATATAAAAAAAATTCTTACCAATATTACCGTAGGCAAACCTGGTGGCAAAGGCATATATGGATCCCCTTTGTAGTCGATCTCGGCATAAGAGTAGTCGCCAACGGCTATGACCTGTCGACGCCACCAGAAAAGGAACTCATCATTGTAGGGGGTTGACACCCTACCACCTCCTAGCCGCCTCATCACATCGGTCCACCGTGGCATGGATGGATCACATTGTCCATGTGGAGTAATCTCTACTCTAGGGCTCAAGCCTGGAACTCGCTCAAAGAAAAAACTACAAAGAATGGATGCAAACCTAAAATTTCTCTTTTTCCCTTGTTTGCAATCTGTTAGTTGGCTCTTCATGTTATCCAACAGTGAGGTACACCAGTCATAAACAGTAGGTCGTAATCACTCCACCACATAGAACATGAGTGGCCTTGATGCCTGGTGCAATGAGGGTGACCCCGAAATCCATGTAAGTACAAGCATGACGATCTTTAAGCTTAGGTTTTTGATCGACCTGATTGGGAGTTGGCTCCCTACTTTATCTGTGCCCGCAACATAGTGGGTGGAAATGTACTCCTCCATAGTCATACCACCCCCAACTCCTCGGGCCTTGAGATTCACTACCTCGCCTCGACGAGACAATCTTGTGATAAAATATATGTTGTCCACTTCAATCCTTAATGGTTTCCCATCGAGGTTGAATGCCTCTATCTCCGGATCCCAGTAGTTTAGTAGCAACTGGAGTAACCTCACTTGAGCCCTCATCCCTTTGAGAGCCCAAAATTTTTAAAAGCCACATATTTTTAAATCTTGTTGGGCCCCTACATCCCTTCCCACTGTTGTATCTATCTCTTCATGCTCCCTCTCCCTCCATTCAATCACCATCCTGTAAAGGAAAAACCATTTTTAGAGTTAAATCCTTTCAAAAAAGTGTCCACGGGCTTGTACGCGAGCTAACATGGTAATAGTTGCTTATAGGGTTGCATATATGCGACAGGCTTTGCTTTGTTTGTGTATATGGGGGCATATACGCAACCTGATGAACTATCACTCGCGTATGCCCTAATTTACACATTGCGCCCTCTAATACTAAAAAAATGGGGCCTAAAATTGAAATTCAAACCATTGAAATTGAGGTAGAGGGGACAGACACTTACTTGGTCCAAACGGTTGCTGATTCCATTGATCGTAGCTCCCGCAATCGACACCTGAAGATCGTGGGCAAAATGACCTAAAAAGCACTATGCGGGTGAAAAAAATCAATTGGTATGGTAAAATGGTCTATTTTTACCATTAGTAGAATTTTTTTACCCACTTCATATAGTTTGTGCTAATTTTTTGACCTTATGGACTAATAGTGCAGTGGAAAGATTTGTTTTTTGGTGGTTTTGTCCATAATTTTTTGCGGTTTTCCGCGTCATACCGCCCATTCATGCCTTCGGCGAGTATATTCTTTCACCGACATATAGGATAGGTTGTCACTCCATTTTGCACTCTTGCATCATCCTGTGACCGTGATCCATACACCCTAAGTACGAACCCATTTATTAGCGACACAAAACCTTCCTATTGCTACTAGAAGTGTCGTTATTAAGTGGTAGAGGCTTACCAAACATGGGTGCCTTAGTGATAACCTTTGTGCTATTTGGTGCTCATGCAGAAGTTATTTCATAAGACCGGGAGTTCTTTATAGTTTCAATATGACTTTGCATTCGAACCCCATATTCTTACTCACAAGCATTCTGACCTTTACTTATGGGACTCCCCCCGAGTATTAGTTAAGCTCTTTTCCGACTCTCTAAAAAATGAAAATATTTTCGAGTAAACTTGTCTCTTTCACACTCGTTAAATAGATTTGAAAGGACGTCTATTTGGTGTAATTTTAACCCTTTTTCGGACCAAGTAGACTACTTACAAAAAATGAATACTATAGTCACCATTGGCTAGAAGAGTTCTCTTAGGTATTTTTTTATACTTTTTCGGGCCTACGGGACTAAATCTATGAAAAATGACATTCTTTGGAGTTAAGTTGTAATCACATTCCATCATCTTGCTTGCAGTATTGAGCCTATTGTTGGTTCCCGCTTTCTCGCTATAGGCCTCTTACCTCAACAATTTGCATCACTAGCCAAGTAGAGCCTTTTTTTATATCATTTGTAGCTTAACACCCTATACCCTAAGAGGAAACATCCCCCCGAGTGTCCATGCCCCGCATGCACTTCCTTGCATTGAGCATAGGTATGTTCCACTATTTGGAGCTAGTTTCTTACTCGCAACACTCGTTTCCTCTCCTGTATCATAGCATTTCTTTGCCTATGAAAAAACAAAAAAGATGGGTGGGAAAAGAATATTATCTCATATCGGCAACAATCATGTCGCCTTTGAATAGAGCACAAACTTTTGAGTCCACTTTCATCGAAAGTTTGGGTTTAGCATGACCTTAGGAAGTTGAGTTCATTACTTAGAGTTTACTTCTCCTACTAATTATTCTTCCAGTCTCTATGGAGAGTTTGTTGACGCCTCTTGCATCATGAAATTTTATCATCAAGTCTATGTTGTCTGAGTTATCCATGTGTCTCATGCTCTTGTTCAAAGGAAGTCTATAAGCATAAGTCGACCATTTGTCAAAACTCTTAACTTTGCATGTTGACCATACCCTCAGTTTATCTCAAAGTCACATGAAGTTGTAGTCCTACCATGCACCCTGGCTCTACTTTCATTATAGGTAGGTGACCTTGAACCCAATAGTTGACATCTCCTCATTGGTCTCTGACTAAGGGGTTTCCCTTGTGTTCGACGATAAGAAATCTATTTACACATTGGGATTTGTGCAATGTCTTGGATGCCATTAGCCTTATAGGTGGTTTCCTTGCCTTTGTCGACAGTTTTTCTTATTGGTTGCTATTGAAAGGGTCTCTTTCGTGCATTACTTGCATCTAGTGCATGTGAGAGATGCACAAGGTCGTTGGTTCGTGAACATCCTATTCGTTGAAGCTCCTCCTAATCATCGAGCTATTTCTTTGTACCTCATGTTGACTGATGAGAGATACCCTAATGCTCTCCATTCAGCGGGTCTCTTTCCATCGACTTCAGCTCATCTATTATAGAAATGATGCCTAGAGTCCTATGAGTACCTAGAGGCTTGCATTCATCAGTGGAAGGTTCTCCCGCCATCGATAGTTGGGAATACATCAATGTCTCCTGATTGATGGATTCTTCAAGTGTTCAACCTCAACTCCTCTACTCACATGATGTAGACTTGCACCTTCGACGGATAGTGCAGAAGATCTCCAACTTACAGTGGTAACTTTCCTAATCTGTTGTTGTCTTTCATTGGACCAATATCTATATGATTTCAGTGATCATTGGAGATAGGATTGTAATCCATTCTATACAGATATCTTCATATTGATTTCGAGACTCGATCCCACTGTGCCTTGTTTGTGACTATGACAACCTATGACATATATCTGCGTTGTATTGCCTATTCACGGCCATGAACAACTATTTGGTATATTTCTACATGGATCTGCAGTGTAATTCAGATTGGCAGCCATGTGTATAAAGTCATTATGAATTGTAATATTCTCATGAGTAACTAGCACTTCCAACCGAGTCTCCATTACTCAACTGCTGGGAATTATAATGTATTTTGGCCATCGTAGATACTCCTCCTACCTCATACATTAGGGGGCATCTGTTACAACGAATTTTGCCTCACCCCATGCAACTTGTTTGGATGACCTTTCCATTTCCCTATGCAGATCTAAAGTCCCCTTTTGTACCTTTCAGAGCCAAAAAAGCACATTTTTCCACATATACACACCCTATCAGTTAGACAACAAGTGCATACGCAGGTTTCTCCACTATAGCCTGCATACATTGGGTTTGGTGCTCAAAATTTAAAATTATGATGGGTTTCCATGCCATGTCACGAGATCCATGATCCTTGACCTTCCATGTACTGGAAATGCTCTGACTCGGCCCTTTAGTTCTATTTGAAGGCTATAATTTGAGCCATATCCAAGCCTTGGAAAAAAAGAGAGAATTCAACTTTGAGAGTAAAGACACTCTAGAGAAATTTCACTTCATATTGAGTCTGCATCCCTTTGTCCTTGAAAATATGAACCCCTTGTTTAGCCCCCAAGCTCTTCCTTCTTTGTGATGGAGAATCTCATTGTCTATTTTATATGAGCTTACCTTTGGTGGAGGATTGAAGTGGTCGAGGCCCAGCTGTAGGGACTTAGTTTCTCGATTTCGATATGTGTTGTTACAGAAGTTTGTCACCTATATACTTATGCTGATCATTTTAATAGAAATACTCTTTTTTTGTCCAATTGATATCTTGCAAATATTTGAATTATTATTCCATGAGCATATTTGTCATGTATGTCAATGGATTATGCTAATCTATATGCTAACACTATATATTGTCACCATATGCTTGCATATCTTGGTTGTTGAGGACAAGTTGCAGGTATAAAGCTTTGAGTTGTGTGCTCAATGGTGGTCTTCATAGAACGTCCGGACAAGGTAGGCTCTTGGCCTTGTCTTGTTAGCATTTCATATATATATATAGCATACTTGGGATTAGAGTTGATTTCTGCATGTCATTCTGTTTGTTGTGGTTTATCCCATGCCATAGAGATATTTTCCTCGTAACAGGTGTGCATACATAAATGAGAAGCACTGATGCACACACATAAATGATGAGCATCGATGCACACACATAAATGAGACGCATCGAAACTCACACATAAATAAGAAGCAATAGTGCCCACACATAAATGAGAAGCATCGGTATCAGTGCACATACATAAATTATAAGCATTGGTGTGCACACAGAAATGATGAGCACCAATGCGCACACATAAATGAGAAGCACCGGTGCACATGCATAAATGAGAAGCACTGGTGCCCACACATAAATGAAAAACACCGATGATTTTTATGTTTATGCATGCACTAATGCATATTGTAATCATGTGCATCAAAATATTTTGAAATGATACAAATATAATCATACATTACGTCGTTTAAAACAGTGTTGTTTTCTCACAAGTTTTAACACCAATACATATAACTCATAAAAATGCACCATTTAGTGAGTTCAAAAGAATGCACTGCAACAATATGTATATATTTTAATTAAATATTTTTTTTACAAATTTTCAATTAAACATCTCAAAATCAAAATATTTATTATAATAATATTGATTTTTATATTTTTGTTAATGCATTTTGATATAATGATTGCATTAATGCATTATCCAACGTATTACAATCATCCATATATTAATTAATCATCAACACAACATTTTATAACATTTAACAATGCAATAAAATAAGAAACTTATTTTATTATATATGAATAATTAACTCATCGTCATACAAAATGGGACAACATAAAGGTCCACAATAATCAAAATGCAACCAATATGTAATTATTACACTCATCGGTAACATGTTCCCATGCAATTGGGACAATATGTCGAGTACATTAAACAAAATCCTTGATTTTCACAAATAAATATTCCAAAACATACAACTTGCAGTAACATTCAATTATATTGACTGTCATTCAACATCACTTGGACTACTATCATCGCTCGAGTTATGTGCATGCCTCATTTCTTCATCACTTATAAGCAATATTGTACTTTGGTTATATAACCTAATGTTTTCTTGATCGGCTTGTTTTTTATGTTCCACCTCTGCATGTTCCATCTACAAACATAGAAATAAAGTGTAACATATACACACACACACACACACACACATGATTGTGTAAATAAAAAAGTGTACCATAACAACGATCGTTTCATAATCAATACACATTCCTTTGAAGCCATGCTTCATGTCATCTCTCAAAATCTCTTATGTTGGATGCACTCCATACTTTGTTTCCTGCATGTTTAATATGTCACGACAAAGCACAGTCGATATAATTAATATAAAGGTTCCTTGTTGTTCCATTAATTATAAAACAAAGGAAGTTAAAAAACATAACTACTTAGAAATTGTTCAATTAAACCTTGATACTTCAACATATACCCACAATCCATACTTAACCCAATGTCTATAAATTCTTTAGTTGGTTCTTCTTTGTATGTTAGCACCTATTAGAAGACATCCATGGATAAGTGTAAATTAATTATTTAAATATAAATATCATAACAAAGATGAAATTTTAAGTAAGATTGAAAAAGTAAGTACTCACAAACTTTGTGATCAACC